>CAUYPK010160016.1:0-20710 GCA_963574355.1 Loris lydekkerianus | reverse complement strand
TCTGTGGATTCTGGTTATTAGACCTTTATCGGAGGTATAACCTGCAAATATTTTCTCCCATTCTGAGGGCTGTCTGCTTGCTTTACTCACTATGTTCTTGGCTGTGCAGAAGCTTTTTAGTTTGACTATTTTTCATCTTCTTTGGCACTACTGTGAAATAAATATGAAAAATAGTTTTTTTAAAGAACAAATATTTACAAGTATTTACAATAAGTAATGAGATGGCATTACTTAGATGGCATTAGCAATATTTGAATATGTGCTGAGACAAGTCCTATTATCTCCAAAAAAAAAAAAAAAAAAAAAATTAGGTAACCTATGAAGTGGTAGACCACTCCACTGCAGCACAGATAAATATACAATATTTTATGAATTAAGAGTTCACTGATACATTTTTCTCTTCTCTTTACTCCTCTTCACAACCCAAACTCAGAGAATTTACCAGGTAGATGAAGTTTAACATCTTTTGTATATCACTATTAAGGGATCACTAGGATTTGTGGCTATTGAATCAGTAGGTCCATTTCTTGATCTTTTTTTCATTCTGTTTTGGTTCTGGAAAGTCAGTATGTTCCTTTACATCTATCACTCACTTAGTCTACCCACGCTTATCTAAACACGGTTCCTTACAGAGAGGGCCCTGTATGTCCAGCTCCCCCATTTTTGTTGCCCATTTAAAAATAACTACTTGATTCCAACATTGTCTGGATGTAGGCAACAAAAAGCTCAGTCAAATGGAAAATGTCAATCCTCTGATGCTAGGTGTTCTTTATTAGGAGTCTATACTAATGGGTGAGGAATTTTCACAAAGAATTCTTTTAAAATATGTCCTCATCAGCTAGCTCCATAATTTCTATGTAATCATATTTTAGAAGAGTTTCATGAGAAAGGAATATCTTTCATCATCCACCTTCAAAGGGAAGTTGCAAACACAAATGTTCTCAGAGCCAGGCAGGCGATATGAAAGTGTGATGTGCCAGGTGCAAGACAGTAGGAAGTGACAGAACGGATGAGACCTGTGAAAGCAGCCTGTCACTAAGTCTGCCTTTCTGGCTGTATCCCCCTTTTACACACACACGCACAAACACTGGGACGGCTCAGAAAATGTCCTATTACTGAAAGATTTAGCTCTCACACTACAGGCCTCTGGTGTGCTAAGGATTTTAAAAAGACCAATTACATGTGAAAACTATTGTAAGTGCACTCTATTCAATTTCTCTAATTTCTCGCTACTGCCCTAGAGAAAAAGCACTAAGTACTATGCCCATTTTTCTCAAATAAGAACCTCCAAACCTTACTGAGGTAAAGCAACTTGCCCAAGGCTTGTGCACTGCCCTCTTCCTGAGCACCAGCAAGAAACCAGATCAGCCTACTGTTAAGACCTGTGCTTCTTACACCGCGATCTGCTTCTGAAATCAGTGCAATACAATAACATATTTAGTGATAACAACTATCATAAAAATTCAGCTACAATATTGAAAGGTGCTCAACCAAAGGAAGAATGATTATTCCAAGGGGTGAAACAAAGGAAAACAGAATCCCCATTCTGTAGAACTAAGGTGGTCTTCATTTCCACCTGGAGGCAGGTGGGGTGAAATCGAGAAAGGAATTTCACACGTGTGTTATGGTGGATGGGGATTTAAAGGGTCAGGGAGGGCAGCAATTGGTGGCGTTCCTATTTCCTGGGAGGGACATGAGTCGGCCCTTCCTGGGTGGGGCAGGTCTATTCGGGCAGGTACCCCTGATTCTATGAAATGTAACTTCGTTCTAAATGATTAATCTTTTGGTTGTTCTTTTCAAAAAGTTAGAAGTTGTGAAAAATCATGTATTTATGGAAGAAATTACTCACATGAAAGCCTTCTGTTATGCTTTTAGTACCTGGATCATATGGTACTGGGCAGTGGTCACATAAAATACACTATAAAACTTCTCAGTAGAAAAAAAAGTTAATTTTTCTTGGTACTCCTATAGCATTGCTAGAACCGTGTGATTTACATATTGGACAGGTGATAAATGTTTGTTGAATTAATTAGGGAAAAAATTAGGGAATAGGAAAAGCAACCATATAATTAAAAAAAAAAAAAAAATGTGTTTCCCTTTCCCTGTGATGATACTCCAATGTACCTAAAATGAATTTTGTAATGATGGTCCATTAGTGGTTTCAGAATATATTTTTGCAGTTTTTCTTTGTCAAAAAAGAAATCTATCCAAAAATTATTTTCGTTTGAAGTTTTGTCATTAAAAAAAAAAAACACTCCTTAAATTGATTATGAACTATGAAAGCAGGTAAGCTTCACTAGAGGTAGTCACAATATGCATAAAAATAAATATTCTCATAAAATGGCTTAGCTCTCCAAGTTACAATCTAAAAGTTACAGATTGTGTATAGGTAATAATATGTCCTTAAACATATGGCCTTGCAATGTGCTAACATTATCACTGAAGTATCGTAATTATATTTTGTTTTGTGAATAAAACCAGCTTATCTTTCCAAGTTCCTACTAAAAAATCTGCAAAATTTCACTGTGATTAAATAAATAATTATTAATTTTATCTCTTCTCTTATCTGAAACAAATACTTATATTTTTCATTCTATTAGATCTTAGTTATTATAGAGTTATATTTGTTAGATATAATAAAATCCAATTTACGCATAAACTGCAGGTTAGCTGATCATTAAATCTTTGTTTTTTTCTCATTTTTCAGATTGCAGTTCTGAGGACTTGAGAAAGTTTCCTCTTTTAGAATTAAATAACACAGAGGGAAAGGCTCTTTCTCTGACTTATAAATTCAAAATGTATTTTTGGTGACAGAGCCTGCAGTTAAAAATTGAATCTCCTAAATGAATCCCTGAGTCAAAAATACTGTGACAAAATTATGCTCTATGTGTATGTAATGATCTCTGCATGCAATGTATGCTATATAGAGTGAGATCAAATCATTGTGGAAATAGTGGTCATTAAAAATTTTTAAACAGCTATTATTTATTGAGGATATGTCTTGTATGAGGCACCATACAAAGCACTTAAAATATTGTGTGACCTAATTCTTAACAACAAAGTTATAGGTAATATGGCAGGTGTTAGTATCCTAACCAAAAAAAAAAAAAAAAAATGTAGGAAGAAGGTGAAGCATGGGAAAGGTAAACACCATGATCCAGTGACAACAGTTAGTACATTATCACGAATAGGCTTCAGAGAAAGTATGTACTTTGTCAATGCTCATGTTCTTGAGAAATGTGTGTAAGTCTTTGATTGAGTTTACTGCAATGAGAATTTAGTAAGAAGTTTTCATATGCAGGCTGGATTTAGAGTTTTCTTTTCAGGCCAAAAATTGGGATAATATTCCCACAGTTGTGTATGAAAATGAAACTGACAGAACATAATATTAACAATAGTAAGCATCTGAAGGGATCCTCTAAGATAAAACTCTTCCCTCATGGAGATAAAAATACATAAAATAGGATAAGTCAAAATTTAAAATAAAAAGCTTTTTAAATTATAGGTTATATTTATGATGTCTAAAATCTAACCACATGTATATAGTATCTATAAAAATTAGTCTGGCAAATGTTTGCTGAATTGATGGATTAGTTAAATTTCTTATGTTTGTACTTTAGTATTAATATATCAACTAGGATTTAACTGGGTCTTGAAGGCTGGTAGGATTAGGCTAAAGAAAGCAAGGAAAATTCATTCCAGGTGGACAAGAAGTCACATGGCCTATCAGTTTTGCAGGGCTGACATAACAGCTCACTGCAAACTCAGTAGCTTAAAGCAACCATGTTTATTCACTCACAGTTGTGAGGACTTCAAGTCTTTAAATACTTTAAGATTGAGGTTTCAACATGGCCATATTCTTTCTGCAGGCGCTAGTGAATTTTCTTTCTTCACCCCTTCTAAGTTCTGGTGGCCACAGGCAACCGTGAGCATTGGTGACAGGTAGCCATTATAACTCCAGTCTCTGCCTCCCTCTTTCTTCCTTGTATGGTCAGACAATTAAGTTCATGAATTCATCCTAGACAAAGTGCTGCATACCTCATGGCCAAATATCACTATTATCACCTTTGAAGTACTACTCCCCTTGGGAAGCTATGTACTGATGGCAGCACCTAGTCCATCCTTCAAGCCAATTTTGGAATTGTTTTTCTGTAATGAACATCAAAACTGTCGTCATACAAGTTCTGACAATTAACTTTGGGAATTCATCCTAGAAAAAGCGGATGAAGTGTAGCCTAGGCTCTGGCTGGATGCACAGCCTCTCCAGAGGAGAACTTTGAAGACCTAGAGATATTTGGCAATATGTATTTATGTACCATTTTTTTCTAGGAGGAGTTTACGAGCCTCATTATCTGACCTCATATATCTTTGTGTCTCCAAATTTCTTTCCCTTAATAAGAACACCAGTGACTGGACTCAGGACCTGCCTACTCCCATGTGACCTCATCTTCATTTGATTTTATCCACCAAATCTTATTTGCTTATAAATTCACATTCACAGGTCATTAAGGTGGACATTAATTTTGTTGGGATGCTATTCACCCCAGGACACATATGTAAGGAAGTATAAGATCAAAAACTATTTGCTTTCCAGGCTTTGAGCTCAGATTTTACTCTGAATCTGGAGGGAAAGATATACAGGTGTCTAAATCAAGAAGCAATCTGATGAGAATAGCATCTAGAAACATCTCTTGGACAGCAGGCTAGAGAATAAGTAATGAAGAAAAAAGAACAAGGTTAGGCTGATAAGTGGGAGTCAAGGTGAAAGGGTCTTGAAGGCGTTCCTAAATTCTATGGAGAGAGGAATCCTTCCTCAGTCAAGAAATGCAGGAAAAGCTAATTTGTGGAGGGGATTAGGGACAGCACAATGAGTTTCATGGTAGATAAATTACTTTTTAATAAATTTTAATTTTTATATATATACACTTTTTCAAAGGCAAATAATATCAAGAGAGTATAAATATAATTGCTAAAGCACACACATCCCCTGCGACCCTTTCCTTCGTGTTTTCATCCCATTTCCCTGAGATTCTTAATTTCAACCTTTTCATCCCTTACTTCTGGTATTTCCTCTCTTATTTAAACCTCATCTCCGTCTTGCTATATTCCATGAAGACTCTTTACTTTTTCCTTTCCTTACTTTCTCTCCCATTCATCCTTCCTTCCCTTACAGTTATCTCAAATCCTGTGTTGCCATTTTTATGACTATGCAAATAATTTGCACAATTGATCCAAGTAGTAGTTTCCTATGGTAATATTTCCTCTTGTGATTCAAATTCCTGTGGGTTTTTTTTGCAGAGTTTTATTAATTACTTGAGTCATTAATTTACTTATTTGTTTTTAAATTATGGTAAATCTATCCGTATTCTCTAACAATTTGTTAAAATGTCTTGCAACACCATATAGTCAAGGTTAGGCAAAACGTAACTTATCATTCTTATTTTTATATTTTTAGAATCCTCCTTTTTTCTTCCCACCTCCCCCTCTGATCTGTACTGCGTTCTTAAGCCTACTTCACTGTTTCAGCTGTTCTTATGGAAGTCACTTCTACTATCACCTTGAAAATCTGGGAGAAAAAGAAATGATCAATTCCCTGAAGAAAAAAAGCATAGAACCCAAAGCACAGACAGATAACCTCTGGGAAGAGGTGGAACATTTGTTCTAAACTGAAAGCTAAAGTTATGGCTTTGTGTGCATGTGGTTAAATCTCTAGGTGGTGGTGAGAGAAGGGCTGTCCATTGAAGGGCGTCCATCTGTTTTGGGAAATTGGAAAGAAGTTTATGTGCACTATGAGGAAAGCAGGACTGGACCTAGATGAGAGTGATAAAGACACTGATTAGAAATAAATAATTGAGTGAATCTGGATATTAATGTTATATGGAAATTACCACTATTCCCTTGATTCCCGCTTCTTATACAAAGACACTTCCCACATTCTTAGGAAATCATTCCAGAACCATGAGGTTTTCATTTCTACAGCTGATTTTCCCCCAATATCTTGTCAATAAAATAGGTTATCAATCTACCAATGAATTTTCATGTAAGCTGTTAGTAAGGTAAAATCATCCCCTTATTATTCTCTGTAAATTGGGCTGTTTAAGACACCAGTGTCATGATTTTCTTCATTTGCACTAATAGTTGATTTTTTACCTATACTGATGAGTTTGTTGACTTCTCTGAACTCATATTGAATCAAAAGTATATAGGGGAATAGTTAAGTTCCTAAGTCAACTGCTTAAAACCCTTGTGAATATGATTAAAATGTCCTATTTCTTTAGCCTATTCTTTTAACTGCTGGATCACTCTTTTTTATGTGTGAAGGTGAGAATACCCATAGTATATGTTACCCCTTCTTTGAAGATTGCTTTGCAGTTTAGAATGGTAGCCACCACTTTACCAATAATGAGCTGCAATTCTACCCTCTGTGGCAATTGTTTCTATTGCTCATTATGCACTTCTAAGGACGCCGATCCTACAGAAGGCAGTTTCAAAATATACTCCATTGCATTTTCAGGCAACAGAAAGT
The DNA here is from genome assembly GCA_963574355.1 of Loris lydekkerianus. NCBI lineage: Eukaryota > Metazoa > Chordata > Mammalia > Primates > Lorisidae > Loris > Loris lydekkerianus. The sequence continues at coordinate 14,184 of CAUYPK010160016.1, read as the reverse complement.
TTTTCATTGATCCATGATATGAGAACAATTCAGACTGATAGGCTGGAAAAACTCATGTGAAATCTTGCATTCTTCCCATGAAAAGAAAGAAATGAATATGTAGTTAAGGGAAGCAATAGCTTTACATCCTATTATTTTACTTAAATAGCAAGATCATACATTAAACTGTCTGAGAATCTAATTTGATTTTTTTATTTTAACTGTAGGCCATGGCACAGAAGGAAGATATGGAAGAAAGAATCACAACCCTTGAGAAACGTTACCTCAGTGCTCAGAGAGAATCTACCTCCATCCACGACATGAATGATAAACTAGAAAACGAGCTGGCAAATAAAGAAGCCATCCTGCGGCAGGTCCCGTATCACTGTCTTGGTTCTATCTGATCCATCTGTGTGTTCTCACCCTTCTCCTAAAACATGGGGTAAATAAAATAGAGACTTTTTGGCACATGACTGATTCATCGTGCTCTAAAATTTAGAAGTCTTTAACTAAGTGAAGTTGATTGTCAGTATGAAATCTACTTTCCAGAAAGATAAAGAAATGGTTTATCTCAATAGAAATAAAAATAACGATGGTTTTTTTTCAATCTAGACATGAATCAGAAATTGCACTAAACAGTTCACACGTGTCACCTCGCTTAGTTCTAACCACCACCTATGACATAGGTACAGTTATTATACTGAGAACACTGAGGTTGACTCACATTAACACTTTCCTGGGGTGACACTTCTGGTCAATAATAGAGCAAAAGTGGAAGCCTAAGATTATTGGGTCCTACAGCAAGAGAGGGAAAACTAGGGTCCATGGGCCAAATCTGGGTGGCTTACTGTTCTTGTAAATAAACTCTTATTGGAACACAGTCATAGTAGATCACTTCATCGAAGTTGGTTATGGCTCCTTTTGTGGAAGAATAGAATTGAGTAATTTGGATAGGAGCTGTATGATACATACACAAGGCCTAAAATATTTACTGTCTGCTCCTGTACAGTAAAAAAAGTTTTCCAACCTTATCTCTAAAACCTGGACTCTTAATCAAAATTCTACCTTCCTTCTCCCTTCTCCCTCTTTGGTATACTCCTAGGGATTTTCAATATTTTGCTATTCTGGCATATGTGAAGTCTTAGTACTGAGCTATGTCTTCCATTTGTTCAAGTTTATATTCATGAGCAATTTCTTTTCTTTTTGCTTCCCATGGTATGAGCTTCTCTAATTTTAATGTGCTGAATTTATGAAGAAAAATGGATGAGTAATATATGAAAACATAATAAAAATCATCACTTTGCGTATTTAGGTGTGGTCATGGCTGATATTGATATCTAGAAGACTGGTATTCACTCTTCTAACTCTGACCCTTTCAGCGTCTCTGCTATCGTTCTTATTTCAGATGGAAGAGAAAAACAGACAGCTACAAGAGCGTCTCGAGCTAGCTGAGCAGAAGTTGCAGCAGACTATGAGGAAGGCTGAGACCTTACCTGAAGTAGAGGCTGAACTGGCTCAGAGAATTGCTGCCCTAACAAAGGTACTGCACTAAAGCAATTGGCCAACCTAGATATACATGTAGAAACAAGGGGAAAAAATGGAAACTATAAAAATTTTCTTCAGGCTTGATGAAAATTAAATATCACAATATTAATCTGTTATTTAAAGATTTTTTCTTATAATACATATTTATGCTAACATGAATAATTTCTTTGCCCATTTAAACATTAAAAAAAAAAACAACCAAAATGTCCTGTTCTTCTTGTAGTTTTCCATGGTAATATTTGCACACAATAATCATGCAAACACACAATGATAATGTTATATGTATATATGAGGCATAACAATTTAATAGCCTTCACACAAATTGTATCCTAATAGAAGTATAAGAAATATCCTGTGCTATTAATTTCTTTCTGACTATAGAATGATAAAACTTGTGAGATGTTGATAGCTAGACTTAACAAAAGTCTGAAATCCAAAGCCATTAGTCAGAATGTAGTTTTTATAGTTGTAACTTATTCTGAAAAATTAAAATCAATAATACTCTACAGAATGGTGAAAATTTTCTGCCGTACTATGACCTTTAGATTTCACATCTGTCTGTACATTTTAGAATATTGCAACCATAATGTTAAAAAGAACTGTTCTCACTAATTTCAGTCAAGTGAAAATGATATTGATTCAAAGTGTATATACATGTCAGTAGTATATATAAAGATCATTTGGTCACCAAAAGCATTATCAACTTATGATATCAATTAAAAATAATCATACACTATAGATATTACACAATCATTACTAGTTGCTAAGTTTTCCAGGCCACTGCAAGAGATGGGTAGGATAATTATATGGACTTCAAGTTAAAATTTTTCAGGAGGGACTAGCCCAAACTTTGGATAAAGCAATGGAGAAGTAGGCACATACACATGTGCTTTCCTGAAAAAGTGGACACAAGACTTATCTTCCAGTTGTTCAAAGTAAGGGAGTTTAATCAGGTAAGGAAAACACAAACATTAGACAAAGTAGAGCCGGGTTAGAAAGCACTGGAATGGGTGGTTGTCTGTTAGATAGTGCTGGAGTAACTAGCTGAATAAAACTTTAGTTTGAATAGAGTAAGATTACAATTTGGGGCCGGTGCAGTGGCTCATGTCTATAATCCCACTGGTAGGTCTGTGTGGGTGTACCCCGGACTCCTGGTTCCCAGGGTCAAGAATGAGCACTGGTGTTGAGTTGAGCTGTCAGAGTGATTGCAAATACAGAGTAAACACACACACACATTTATTGATTTATTGCAAAGTGAAAGTCCATTGCACAGGGAGAGACAGGTTATTCTCCATGAGTGTAGAAAGACCCAGAAGTCTGAGCACACACTCCTTTATATGCTGACTACTTTGTCCTGCCTTTTTCCTGGGATGATTAGTTTCCATTCCAAGCCTTTGGGATGATTGACAGGTTGTGGTCTAATTAGATGGTAATGAGCCTCAGGTCAGTTAAAGGTCACTAAAGCACTTCACTCTGTATGTTCCCACCAGACAGCCGTTCCAAGTTGAAGTTTGGTTCCTAGCTACAATTTGTTCCTGATTTCTGCCCTTAGCTACTTCCTTGCCACCTGTTTACCCTCCTCCAAATCTAATGCCAACACTTTGGGAAGCCAGGAAGATTGCTAGAGGTCCAAAATTTGAGACTAACTTTGTTGACATAGAAAGACACCCTCCCCCCCCAATTTCTATTAAAAAAAATATATTGTTACTGAGGCTTGGCAAGGGCCAGTAGTCTCCGCTACTTGGGAGGCTGAGCTGGGAAATCACAAGAGCCTGTGAGTCTGAGGTTACAGTGAGCTATGATCTCACTCTAGCCTGGGCAACATAGTAGGAGTCTATCTCTTAAAATGAGAACATATAAAAGTTAAAGATTACCATTTAGATTACTCTAGAGTCCCAGGCCAGGCCAGTAAACCACTCTGGTAATTTTAGAAATGTGTAATTTCTAAGACAAAGAAAAATTTATTATTTTATTTGATAGTCCCTAAATTATAACAAAAATACTTAAACATATTAGTTTTTGTTGGTGGTGTTGGGAAAAGATTTTAAATGACCGTAACATAAACTAGGATATCTATGTTTAGGCTTTTCATCTGAGGAATATCAAGGACTTTCATAAGGAGACATCTTGTTGAATTGCATGATTTTGAGAGGAATTACATGAGTAACTAAATAAGAAAAATAACTTTTGTAACATTTTAGAGAAAAATAATCATCAGTATTATACTGAGTAAAATTCCAGAAAGAAACACAATTTACATTTCAGGGAATCCATGGTTGGGTACCCATAGCTCAGTGGTTAGGGCACCAGCCATATGCATTGGGGCTGGTTCAGGGAATCGTGCCCAAGATTAATGTTTGATAGGCTGAGAATAAAATATAATTTAAAATATAATACTTGACTTATGAAATTTTAAATTAAATATTTCTAAGGATTCTTAATTTGAAATATAAAAAATAACTAGAAATAGGTGTGTTACCCTTTTTTGTCCTTCTGTTTGTTGTCTTGTATGTTTTTTGAGATGTTATCTTGAATACGCAAACTAATTTCCTCAGTGGACTCCTATCTAATATATTATCAAACTTCCAGTGTCACTGGACCCTTTTGATTTCCTAATTTTCAGATAATTTTTATTCTTCATAACAAATAAGAATGATGGTGTGGTTTTGGTGTTGGGTGTGTTTTCAGGTGGTAAGAGAGAAATATGTAGAAATTTTTAAGACCTTTGAAGTCCTGTATTTTTGAAATATTCGTCTCTTGACTATCTTGAATCAGTCACTTTAATTAATTTTGATCCTGCTAACTACCTGTTAAAATGTACTTTGAAGGATTATAGTTACGTTTATGAATTTAGATTATATAATCTCAATAACATTTTGATGTATTTATTGCATTCTTAATAAAACTCTATGTTTTAAATGATATAAAATCATTTTATGGCATTTGGGGAGCATGTTAAATCTCTGGATTGCCTCTGCTTGGAAATTTGAGGAAGACATGGTGAAAAGAAACTGCTTGTTTGTTATATCTTTATTATTTTCCACATTTATGAAATAAGACTATCAGAGTGAAGATCTTATAAAATGTATAAATATAGAATATAATTTGCATAAGCACACAAGATTGGAAATGTTAAATGTTTATTTCATAGATTAACTAGGAATTCATTGGAAAAATAGTGCATATGAACCTAAATTGATACACAAATAGGTTACTATTTCTTTCCAGTTAATGCATGACATATTTATGTATAATTCTATATTGGGATAATGTAAGTGTCACTGTTTGAGAATGAACTTACACAGTGTTATAAATATGCTCTGTAATTCAACTTTGTATTCGTGACATAGGACCATTTTAATGTTATAACTATTTAACTTTGCAATTATGATTTAACTGTTGATGTAATTTTACATGTAATCCTTGCATAACATACTAATACAATTCAGCTATCAGCAATGTCACATGTGTTGAACACCCTGCACTTCTGGTAAACTGACAGTCACCTCCAAGACATGTAACTAACCTTGGCACTGGGCAAACATAAGCTCACAAAGGTCCCATGGCTCCCCGTTCACTGTAGGGCACTATTTTGTTTCCATAGCAACAAATCAATACAGAAGCAGTGTAGCGAGTGGTACCAAGAATCATTTAGGACAGTTCAGAAACAAGTTTTCTTACACTCACAGCACTATTGCTGCCTTGATAATTTGTTAACATTTAATCATTTTCATTTGAAATTTCATTAAACCTGTATCTGAGAATAGGCTATTTGGTTCTAGACTGACAACCACAAACGGGCATTCAGAGACCAGATGTCATTTCATAAGTTTCAGTGTTGCTGAGGAAACTCAATTTTGCTGAAATTGGAGGATACACATAATAATTAACCCTGAAGCTTACTTTGTTCTTTGATTTCTACAGAGTAAGGTTTATAATAAATTTTGTACTAAATTTATTACACCTGAGCCATTGCCTAGCATATTCCTCAACATTAAGATGCATTGTTTCCATTATGTTAAGTAATACAAACAAACAATCCAAAATACAAACTTCTAACCATGTCAGAGACATATTCTAGTGTTTGGTTTCCCATAATTCCAGTGTTCACATGACTCTCAGAGTTGCTTTAATTCATCCTGTAGTTGTCTCTCATCACCAGCCGTCACTAACCTTTCATACCACAGGTTGATATCTTTTTATTTTAGCATAATATTGTTTTTCATTTATACCATCCACTGCATCATGGTCACCAGATCTCAGTGTAGTGCCTTCCACATACAATTCTGTCTATTAAGATATTAAATTTGCTGTCACACTTTTCTTTTAAGCATTCTGTGCTGTGTTCTGTTCAGTGTTGGTGTCTTCAGTTCTGATTTTTCAATTTTGTCCCTCTCCTTTTCCTTGACTCGTTAGTCTGATCCAACTTCCTCTACATCATCTGATGATTATCAATATGTTATGGAAGCTAAACTACAAGAAATGATCTCCATACGTAGGAAGGTAGTCCTACTGGACTTTACTTTCTATTGCTAAATAGAATCCATCTAAGTTTTTCTTTTCATTTATAAAAATTATGTTACTTTTATTTATTGATAATCGACCATCTGTGCCGTTCAGTGCTTCAGGAGCTTAAGACTGGACAATGGCAGGTTTGTGTTCAAACCATGCACAGTCTGCATGTTACATTTGGCTGAATTCATTGCTCATAAATAACTCCAATATTTTGCTGATGCTTGGATGTAACAGGCCTTTGTAGCTGACACATTTCAAGCAATGCTGTTCAGCTGCCTGTTTTTAAAGAAAGTTTATTTTTTGAAAACTATGTTTGCAGTTGGTAGTAGCTTGCTTTACATTTTATTTCAATTTATTTAGAGGAAAAGAGTGAACTACATCTTGCATTTCAGGTGCACTCTTCATATTTCTTAACAGGCCGAGGAGAGACATGGAAATATTGAGGAGCGTATGAGACACCTGGAAGGTCAGCTTGAAGAGAAGAATCAGGAACTTCAAAGAGTATGTAAATTAAGAACTTCTCTTCCCAATTGTCAGTTTGTCAATTTACGTTCTACATGTAAGGTGAGAGTTTTTAGTGGTTATATTTTAAATCCACAGACACTGATGTTGAAGGAAAAGATTTTCACCAATTTAATGAAAATGAAGATAAAATTAAATTCATATTTAAAACTAGCAAAACTGAACAAATAAATCTTGGTTTCTCCGTGGGTTTTCATGTCATATTTACTTATATTTCCTGAATGTAAGGCCAGGCAAAGAGAGAAAATGAATGAGGAGCATAACAAGAGATTATCTGATACTGTTGATAGACTTCTGACTGAATCCAATGAACGCCTCCAGCTACACTTAAAGGAAAGAATGGCCGCTCTGGAAGAGAAGGTATAATGATTCAAGGGTAAAGGCACTGCTCTCCTGCTCATGTGTGTTTTATATACCTCTTCAGTCATTGTGTTGGTTGGCCGATGATCCATTTACTTAGCTAAGTTCTTAAATGCTTTATATATTTTTAGGAGGGAATGAATAATTTCTATAAAAGGTATGAGATCGATTTTTACGTCAAAAAACGCTGCATGATAAATCTTTCATATTAACATGTTCATATAAGACAAATGTATTAACATACACTGTGCTTTTCTGATGAAAATATTTTATTTACCCTTCACCTGGTATGCAAAAGAGAGGAGTGATAAAAATAAATAATGCAGGGGTGTGGAGCTTGATTTGAACAATTCATATATGTGGTACCTACTACCAGTCTAAAACTCAAAATGTGGGTTGGTTTCTATCATTAGTAGAATGAATATCAATCCCAGTAGAGGGTTAAGAATCCTATATTTTCAGCTGCATTATTTCAGAAACAGTTCTTCTGTTCAGTCTGCAATTTGATTCACAATTATGTATGTCTTCATTGATAGTTGACAACTACCAGAGCAGCAAGGGTTATGTGAACTAGCTGGTTGCCAATTCCAGAGCATAAACAAAGGTAGGGGATACAGCTCAGGTGGACACATCATTTTGGAAATTCAGAATGAATACCAATCACTACATTACTTAGACATGTTCTACTGTTCCATAATTTACCCATTAGAAAGTCAGAAAGCATGCCTTGTTCCCATACACGTCCAAATGCATGGACAATAAGAAATTACTACACTTGGGTGGTGCCTGTGGCTCAAGGAGTAGGGCACCAGCCCCATATACTGGGGGTGGTGGGTTCAAACAGCCCTGGCCAAAACTTAAAAAAATAAAATAAAATAAAAAACAGAAAAAGAAATTACTACACTCTTAGTTTATTTTTACTATGTAAATTTTTAAAAACTTTATTGTTTTATGCAGTGATAGTAGTACTATAAGAAAAGTAACAATCTTTCAACGACAACACTTTTATGGGAAGGCTTTTTAAAAATGATCTATTATTCACTTTTTATCTATATTCCTTTGTGACATATAACAGATTTTTGTATAAGTAGAATTGAATTTTTCTAATGATTGAATAATTACTTGAAATTGTTAATTTGATATTTAAAATAGATGTGTAAAAAGAAATAGTTTAAAAATATGATCTGATGATTCCTTCTTTTTATGATAATAAAAATGAGCTTGTGTGAATTCTTTGCAGCACTTCTAAGATTTTTCTAGTTACCCAATTTTTCTTATTTGAAGAATAACCTAATCATTTCTGATATAAAAAGTAGTCTGAGAAGAGGCAAACAGGAATAAGTGTTTGAAAGGTGATATTTATTGCATTTGTTCATTCACGTGATGTAAAACATTTCCCACTTTGATTATGTACTTCTCGGAAGGTTAAGGTGTCATGTTTAAAGATTCTGTTAAAACTTGGTTTCTATGGAAACCAGGAAATAGATGTACCACCAAAAGAATCAAAAAAGATCTGTACGTGATAGAATGTCCGTGTACATACATAAATATTTTCTGTGTGTTAACTATTTCTTTTATTTTCTTTTCTGTAGAATGTTTTAATTCAAGAATCAGAAACTTTCAGAAAGAATCTTGAAGAATCTTTACATGATAAGGTATTATGAATACTTATATTTTTTTTGCCCATTTTTTTATTTCATACTGATGAACATTCAGTTGTGAAACAAATTTGACTGAAGTACTTTCAGTATGTTATTTTTTAAAAACAACTTTAACTTTTTAAATCACACCTACAGAAAAGTATCCATATATGTGTATTTTGCAGCCCAAACATGCTGCAAATCAGCATTCTGGAAGCTCCTCCCACATTAGTTTGTAGTCACGCCTCTTCCTTTAAAGCACTATCTTGACTGACAATATTTTTAAAATATGATTTTTATGTCTTTGTCTCTTATGTAGATGGAATGAATATGTATGAATTAATTTTGTCTAGTTTGAGATGATTTAAGCAGAAATACATTAAATGCCAATTATATGTCAGAATTGTGCTAAATTATATTATATATTTGCAATATATATTATATATTAGCAATACATATTATTAGCAATATATATTATATATATTATATATTAATGTATAAGAAATGTAACTGAGGAGAGTGAACACACCTTTGACAAATCAATAGGATGCAAGGTAGCAGATACCAAGTTCCAAGTGAGTGACGGGTAGGAAGGACCACGGTACATCACCGCCATGGAGAAGGCTTCAGGCCAGTGAGACTTATACTAAAGACGTCAGGAAAACTAGGAATCTGCCACAGGCCTTCCAAGCACAGTTCATGCAGCATAATTACAGGTGCTTTTTAGAGTGAGGGGATGAGTAGTGAGTGTGATATCTTAATTAATAGGTATAATAGTTTGGAATCAATTATTCTTATTGTAGGGTATGTTGGTAGAAGAGACAGCTACCAGAACGTGAACTGATGAAGCTTTAACCATTAATATGTATTTTCCTTTTTCATTCATTTGTAAAATTTGTGTTACCAATTTTATCTTATTTCATTAAAAAGGATATAATTACTAATTAAAGAAGTGATGTATAGGAGGAATGGAGAGAGGAGGGGCAGAAAGAGAGAGAAGGAGGAAGAAGCAGAGAAAGTGGAGGGAGGGAGGAAAGACCTGACAACCATACAACATATGGAACTTACCAGAAGCGATGAAGAATAAAGGGAAAAGACAACAATTACGCATTTAACCATACTGGATACTATATGTTATGGTGTAACATCCAATAGGAATAGTATCATTTACTCTACGTAGAGAATATCTGTTTTGTGCCCTAGTCAGGTGTCCACAATCTCCTGATGGGTCTATCAGAACAATATAATGTGGCACCTACAAGATAATAGTCGATTCGTATGAAGCAATTCACAAAGACTACACAGAGGAAACGACATGTTAGTGGGCTCCTAAAGACAAATATTATCTTAACAAATGGAGAAGGGTTGGGAATTCTAGGTAGAGAAAGGAGCCTATGCAACAACACAGAAAAAGCAAAGCTGATTGATTTGGTGAACCCGTAGTTTGCAGTGACTGGTATGTATTTAAAGAACCAGAAAGGTTTTGAGCAGATTGTGAATTTTGGACTTGATCTTGATATGCAGTGTTATGTTATCCAAGCTCTGTGTACTGCTGGCAAGATCCCCAGAACCCACGCCCCCACCACCTACCCAAGCCTTAGCTTCAACAATCTGCCTAAGCAACCAGGAGTTCTAATCATTTCAGGCTTTGCATCCGTGTTTACGTCAGTCTCTAGAGAAAGTAAACCCCATGTCACACCTCACTTCTAAGCTATCATCCCCTATGGCTAAGGATATTCACTTATCTGACCAAACATTCTATAACTGTTTACATTTTCATTCAACTGATTAGACTTGTAGTTCATTATCAGCAAAATCCTCTGTATGCTCAAAGTCTTCTCTCTCTGTTTTCCATTATTACCTTTATCTCTAAATCTTAAGTTTCTAGAGCTACCCTGGGATTCTTTTCTTTCCTTTCAGTCCTGGTGACTGCATCAGATTTTATGTATTTAAACACCTCTATAAATGGAGATTTTCCGTATTTAGATTACCTACTGATTCCTCTTTTCTGAGAGAATGCATATATTTTAGTGCCAATTCGGTATCTCTTGCACGGCTAGGTATGTCGAATTTAACAAGTCCATCTCGCAGTCCCACTATCACACACCAAACACCACCACCACCTAATCTAACCACCACTGGCAATCTTACTCAGTCACAATTGCAATGTCTTCCAATTATTCTGGTTTAAATACTTGAAGTATTCTCAACCCCTATATTTAACTCACACCCCGTATCTAATCTGTTAGTTCTATCAAACTCTCACAAAAATCCAGCCATTCTCTTGCTAACATCATTCTTGTCCAAGTCATTGCTTTCTTGCCTACAGTTTTGGAAGACCCCTAAGAATTTTCTTTCTTTGCAGCTCTCCATCTCAGTTTAATATCCAATTTTCAGCCATCAGAATGATAACATCACTCCTCTGCTCAAAAATCTTCAGTCACTTCCTCTTGCACCAAAAGTAAAAGCCAAACAATTTAAAATGGTTTACAGCACCTTTCAGGATGAGTTCTGCCTTATTCGTTTAAAATCTGTCCTCTACCCATCTTTCTTATTGATCTCCCATTGAGCTACCCCCAATTCACTTCCATCAAGCGGCATTTCCACATTCTGTTCCTGCTGTCTTATTTGCCATGCCTTTTCCTAAATTACTCCCGCCTTCATTCACTCTCTTTTACTTCTCTGCTCAAGTATCGCTTTATTAGAGAGCCCTTTTTCAGGACTACCCAATTCCTCACTTACTACATAAATACAACCTTTTACAAAACATTTAAAAAGTGGATATAGTTTCTATTCTGCATTTGGAAGTGACACATACAAAGCTAGTATCATTTTAACATTCCCATAAATTTGCAAAGATTTAGGATTAGTGAAAACGAGGAACGCAGATTACTTTTTATTCATGTCTGCTATTCTCATTTTCATTCCAAAGGAAAATGTAGGCATTTTTTGTTATACTGTCTTGTTACCATTTATAAAACTATATCTACTGGTTTTTCCTTTAAAAATCCATTAAACTTGATTTATTATAATTGCAGCTGGGTATTGTTGTCGTATTCTTCTCATGTAAGTAACTTTTTTTATTTTTTTATTTTTAGGAGAGATTAGCAGAAGAAATTGAAAAGCTGAGATCTGAACTTGACCAATTGAAAATGAGAACTGGCTCTTTAATTGAACCTACAATATCAAGGTAATGTTACATTAAAAAATTATTTACAGTTCACTAGAAATCAATAGGAAGTTCCTTATGGTTTCACATCTCCTAAACTAAAGTCAATCAGTATTTCTTCGTGCTCAGGAGTCATTACCATATTTTGACTCTTCATTGACTTATAGTTTCTGCGTTCAAAAATAACTTTCTAAATTAGAAATACTTTCTGAAGATATTTAGTAAAAATTTAAATGATTACTTTGTGTACCCTGAATTTAATTATGTAGATAAAAACATATAAGAAGATTCTTAAATGAAGAAATCGAACTGTATATGAGAAGACCGCACTTCATTCCGAGAAGAGGCATCAGAACTTGTCTCTGCATGTGTTCATTGAGCTCAGTGTAAAATTGAGCTCAGTGTAAAACTCCCTCTGTATGTGTCCAATTTAAAAACATGCAGAGAGCTCTGTGCAGTGCTTAATGTAACTAAACAACTATTGTTAATTATGGTCATTTAGCATCTCCCTGTTAAAGCAATTGCATGTAAAAATGAAAGAGGAATTATATACGTAAAGTAAAATTCAAATAAACTTAGTCTCCTATTCATCTATTGTGTCCCACTACCTCATCTTAAAAGAAAGAAGCAAAGGATGGCTGTTTACTTGTTAGACAAATTTGTATGTTAATAATTGATGTCATTTTCATTTATAATTGAGACCTTTTATTTAAGTTGTTTAGAAACTCTAAAGTCACGAATTTAATCATGTATTTAATAGACAGCACAGACTCATAGCAGCTGTTTGAATATTCTGACCAGCCTGGGTTTTTAGAATTCTTTCTTGGTCTTTATGTTCATTTTAAACACGTTAACTCCATAAGAGCAAGAATTTGCATTTGTTTTGATGACTACTGTAATCTCAGCACCTAAAAATTGCCTGGCATATAATATGCTCTAAATAAATACTGGTAAGTGAAAGAAGGAATATCTGATAAAGCATTTTTTCAGATGCACAGATAAAAACTCAAATAGTAAATTTAAAGGATCTTTTATTCTCTTCAAGGTAAATTTAGATAAAAACAATATTCAATATTTCAAGTATATATATATTTACTTTAGTGTGAGAAACAGTTTTGTCTCCATGAAAACATTCAAAGAATTAAAAAATTCATGTCATTAATTCAGAAAATTATACTTATTTTTCAAATTTCTAAAATCATGTTTTGTATATCTGAGCTGAAATAATTATTTCTGTGATAGGTATTCAAAAGGTAATCATGATGATGATGATAAGAATTAATAAAACATGTAAATAATAAATAAAAATATAAGAAATAATAAAATACATAAAATAAATGTTATCTAAGTAACAAATTTAAAATATCCTGATAGGACCACATGGCCATTTCATTGTCTTTTGGACTTAGATATCAAAATACAGAGTTATAGAAGTGTTGTCTAAGTATCTATCAGTTCAGTGAGTCATCATGGACAGCCTACTAATCTGTAGGCTACTAATCTGTAGGCTGTCCATGATGAAGGATCGTTGGTCCCATACAGGACAATAGTTGTTCGATACAGCATGTTATAGTGGAAATAACATGAGACCAAGAATAAGACAATCCACACTCCTAATCTCAGAGAGATAATTACTAGACGTTTGATTTTGTAAAATTCATTTTTCATTGGTAAGATTCTAATTTTATGTATACTTTTACATAAATATACAAACGCTTATCTTTCTTTTTATCTCACAAGCTTGCTTTGTGAATAAAATGACACACATAAACAAAGGGGATTTTGTAAACAGAAAATCACATTATAAGTATAAAATAAAAATTATTAAGGTAACTAAACTGATGGCATCTATTATACAGGATAGCTGAATGTCAATTAAACAATAAGTATTTATTGAACATCCATGCTTCTGAGGGCACATAGTGAAAAAAAAAAAAAAAAAAGAACAGAAGGTACATGGGAACTCTATCTAATCTAATTTTTGATCTGCCAGGTAGGAGGGAAGAAGAGATCAGCTAAGATTAGTAACTATCAGTAACTAACTGTCTCTCCTAGTATTTCATCTGAGAAGACAGTAACGGGAGTTCCAGAATGAGGATCGAAGACTTGATTTGGCTCATCTGGGAAGAAAGGATTTAAGTAATTGGAAATGACAATAGGCATTTCAGAAGGCAGAGGGATGTGTACAGGTTTTCTGTAAAAAAAAAAAAGTTTATTTCTAATTTATCTATGAAAATGTTTTCGTAAGATTATGCAAGAATCACAAGAGATTCAGGAGGAGGAACTACATGATTCCTGGCTTAAGGGACGAATGGTTGTATTTTAATTTACTTACATCTTCCAAAAGCCTCTCAAAAATATATATTATACACCTACAATTTTTTTTTTTTTTTTTTTTTTTTTTTTTTTTTTTTGTTTTTTTTGCTTTGTGGGTGTGTTTAAAAGCGCTCTGTG
>CAUYPK010160010.1:0-16159 GCA_963574355.1 Loris lydekkerianus | reverse complement strand
CTAATTCTGAGTATTATGATTCAAAAATTCCCTTTTCGATCAGGACCAGTAAATTAGCAACGCAGCCTGAACCGCCAGCCCTCTCCAGCCTTCCCCAGCAGGAATGTTGTGCTTCCACTCAATCCCTGCTGGTCTGGGGGAGGGCACCTGGCCTTAGTTCAAAATGTCTGTTTCCCTGGCACGCTCCCTCCCACTGTCCAGCAGATTGCCCGGTTCCCTGTGATTTTGAGGGGATCTCCTTTTGGATGCCCTCTCAGATCAGGATTAAATATCTGTTAATTTGATTTTAGCAGCGTTCGTAAGCCCTCCGTAAGGGAGGGGGCCTGCTAGCCCATAGGCCAGGCAGGGAAGAATCTCCATGGCAGAGTCTGTGGTTTCAAATTACCTCCCAGATATAGCAGTTCGCCACCTCGCTGAGTGTCTCCAGCTGAGTCATCTCACGCCAATAATCCACAGTCAGGGAAAGTCCAGACACCCCTTCTTCTCTCCTGGTGGCTTGCGAGAGGTGGGCTACACATCTGTCCTGTCCGCCATCATGCTCTGCTCCCTTCATTGTCATTTTTTTCCAAAAATTTGGCAATTTCTTTCTTAATCTCATCTCTGACCCAGCTATCATTCAGCATAAGGTTATTTAACGTCCACATTTTTGTACGAGTATGCATATTCCTGTTGTTACTTAGCTCAACTTTTATTCCATGGTGGACTGAGAAGATGCAAGGAATAATTTCTATTCCTTTAAATTTTCTGAGGTTAGACTTGTGACCTAAGATGTGATCGATTTTGGAGTAAGTTCTGTGGGCTGATGAGAAGTATGTGTATTCAGTTTTGTTGGGATGAAATGTTTTGTAGATGTCTGCTGAATTTAAATGTTGTAAGGTTAGCTTTAAATCTAAAATTTCTTTGTGCAGCTTCTTATTGGAGGATCGATTCAACCCTACCAGAGTAGTGTTGAAATCTTTGACTAATATGGAGTTGGAGGAAATCAAGGTGCTCATGTCACTTAGAGTTTCTCTTGTAAATTGAGGTGCATTCTGGTTGGGTGCATAGATATTAATAATTGAAATCTTATCATATTGAGTATTACCCTTAACAAATATGAAGTGACCATACTTATTCTTTCTTACTTTTGTTGGTTTAAAGCCTATTCTATCTGCAAATAAAATTGCAAAACCTACTTTTTTTCTGATTACCATTTTCCTGAAATATGCATGACCATCCTTTCACCCTAAGTCTATATTTGTCTTTTAAGGTAAATGTCACTATTGTATGCAGCAAATATCTGGCCTGAGTTTTTGTATACAGTCAGCTTACCTATGCCTTTTTAGAGGACAGTTTCAGCCATTCACATTAATGGAGAATATTAATAAGTCTGGTAAAATTTGGGGTATTGAAGTTATCGAAGTCCAGTGGACATTTTTAATACTTTCACCAGTGTGGCAATTGGAGTTTGATCTAAAGTTTCTGAGTGAGTTTACTTTAGTGGTAGAGGATTGGGTTGGTCATTGTGGAGGATAGATCTGAGAATATCCTGAAGAGCTGGTTTGGTTATGGCAAATTTCTTCAACATATGAATGTCATTAAAGTATTTAATTTCTCCATCATAAATGGAACTCAGTTTGGCTATATATAGGATCCGGGGATGAAAGTTATAATGCTTTAGCAGATTAAAAGTTGATGACTACCCTTTTCTGGCCTGAAAAGTTTCAGCAGAGAGATCTGCAGTCACTATAATATTTTTCCCTTTGTAGATAATTGGTTTCTTACATCTGGCTCCTTTGAGAATTTTTTCCTTTATATTAACTTTTGTGAAGTTAATTATGATATGTCTGGGGGATGTCATTTTGGGATTGAGTCATGCTGGGGTTCTGAAACTGTCTGCTATCTGAATTTCAGCATCTCTAGGCATGTTTTGAAAATTGTCTTTCATAGTTTCGTGGAAAAGGACCTCTGTGCCTCGCGAGGCCATCACATCAGTTTCAGGGATTCCAAAGAGGTGGATATTAGCCTTCTTCAGATTATCCCAGAGCTCTCTGAGAGAATGGTCCATTTTTGGTCTCCATCTCTTCCTCTTTGAGAGTTTGGGAGCATTCAAAGGCTTTGTCTTCAATGTGAGAAATTCTTTCTTCTGCCTGCTCCACTTTGTTACTGAGGGATTCAGCTCTTTGAGAGGTGCAAATTCTTGCTTCAGTGTGTCTAAATCTTTAGTAGTTTTGTCTTTAAATTTGTTAAATTCTTGAGACAACTTTTGAATTTCTCCTTGAATTTCTAATTCCGACTTTTGAATTGCTTCTTGAAGTTCTAATTCCAAATTTTTCTTCACTTTATTAATCTTGTTTGCAATCCATATTCTGAATTTGATTTCTGACATGTCGGCCAGTTGTTTATGAATGGGATCTTCAGTTACATGTGCCACATCTTTCCTTGGGGGGGTTGATGTATTCTGATTACTCATGTTACCAGAGGTTTTCTGCTGATTTTGTCCCTTGATTGTTTTATACCCTTTGATTTTTCTTCTGGAGCATTGTTGAGGACATGTACAGTGCTATGGCCTGAGAAACTGGGTCCCTGTTTGGTGTGGTGGAGCTAAGTGGTTCTTTCTTGTTTTCAGCTGGTTTCTGTTCAACCCAAGTGAAACAGTTACTCTGGGTTGAAGTCTCAGCTGTGGAGAAATACTAGAATTTAAGACATCCTGCCCACTACAGGCAACAATTGGAAAAGGAAAATCAAACCTTCCTACAACCATACACCCAGGAAACCACCTAAATAGTCCTCAGGCAATTGGCTTAGTTTAAAAGGTCCAAATCAATTGTCTCAGTCAGCACCTGTCTCAGGTGGGAGAGTTTAAGAGGTCTCTGAGAACTGGATCATAGGGGTCTGGTGACTACTCTGATATGGCTTGCTCCAGTGCTGCGTGGAGTCAGGAGGAGCCACCCAGCAAATAGATCAGTCTGGGAAGGTTGATATCTCCTTTCCCGCCTTGCATCTTGGTCACACCCAGTCACTGATAGCCCTGCAGTTGGCTGACCCTGTTGGTTGTAATGAACAGATACTTCAGCAGTTTGCACCTGTCTGATTCACAAGGATTCTATTTCTGTTAATTGATGTTACTGACAGAACAGAACAGAACAACTTTGCAGGATTTTGTTTCTGTTCCTGCTAAATTTTCCTGTCAGTTCTATCCTGTTGCCATTATTTTTCTATAGGTTGATGATCCCTTGAGGGCCAGGTGCATCTTAGATTCAGTAAAGCAGTCCTCTGGGTCAGCCCTGCCCTGGGAACTTCCCAGTCTGTGAGTCCCTGCGCTTCACCCAGGTTGGTACCGACTCAGGCAAATCCTTTACTCATGGGGCCTGCATTTCCATCCCAGATCTGTTTGTGGTGGTTGCCAACTTCTGGTTGCCCAGGGAGATAGGGTATGTGCCTTCAGCATAGCCAGCAGTGAGCCATATTGTTTCTAAAAGACAGCTAGCTACTGCTCGGTCCCTTAGGGAACTGCTGCTCTGGTGTCATTCTCTCTCGGTTAACCATCTTCTCCTTGCTCCCATGTCCCAGAGTCAGCACTTACAAGCTGCAGCTCAGGCACAGTCCACACCCCTCGAGAAATCACCCCAGAATCTGGACTCCTGGCAGACAGGCCTCCAGACCTCAGAGTGAGAATGGAGGGGAGGGCTTGGAGCTCATATTTGCAGGTACAGAATATATAGTTTTATACAGTTTTATGTCTGGCTGTATTGTTGCTAAAAGATGGCTGCTGCTCTTTGCCTTAGGGAATTGCTGCTTTGGTGTGATTCCCTTTTAGCCGACCATCCTCTCCTCGCTCCCATACTCTAGAGTCAGCACTTACCAGCTGCATCTCAGGCACAGTCAACACCCCTCAAGAAATCATTCAAGAATTCAGACTCCTGGGAGACAGGTCTCCAGACCTCAGAGTGAGAGTGGAGGGAAGTGGTGGGAGCTCAGAGCTGCAGGTAGAGAATATGTATAGTTTTATACAGTTTTATGCCTGGCAGGAGAATGTCATGGCACACTAGTAGGAGGGGTAGTTTCAGTTTTTAGAGGGTCTCTCCTGTAGAGTGTAATGGGAGAAACTTTGAACTCTGCCCATTTGTTGGTGGGGCACTCTGAGCCATTCTTATGGGGGAGGGGACTCCCGTCCACTTGGTGGTGGATTTTGTACCTTTTGTTTATATTCTTGTGGTTGCAGCTCACCTCAGCAGGGTTGATGTGCATTCTTCAACCTTGTTTCTTGATGCAGCTCAAATCCACCAGGTTACTTGCTAAATTTTTTGCTTTCCTTCTGGATGAGAGCCTGTGTGGAAAGCTGGCTTCAGTCAGCCATCTTGTCTCTGCCTCAAAACAGGAAAATCTTAACTGAAAATCTTGGCATGAGAAAGGTGTGTGCAAAAATGGTTCCAAAGGAGCTTACCAATGAACAAAAGCAAAGGAGAACCAAAGTTTGCCACCACCTTCTAGAGTGGCAAAATTATGTTTTGGGTTGTGTTATCACTGGTGATGAAACATGGATGGGCCAATACAATCTTTCAATACTTCCCACTCGTCCACAAAGTGGAGTGAATTGGAGGCAGAAGAGTGCAGGACCTTCCTCAGGTGAATTATCCCACACTTTCCTCTGGATGGCCTGTAACTTTTTTTATAGATAAAATCATCTGCAGTAGCTACCTCATGGTCCCTTGGGGAGTGGGGATGCTCTGTTCTTGTTTTTTATGTTCCCAGGACTTTTCTGCTGTTTCTTCTTCATGAGTATTTTCTTTTATCTGTTTCCTTGCCCTTGTCTTCGTTGCACTTACTACTGTGCCTCTAACCTAAGTCTTTGATGAGTCCCTTTGGTACCAGACCAAAAGGATGAGAATATTGAAGAGCAAGAAGGGGGAAAGTATTTTAAAAAAAGAAAAAATAGAAGGATAGGGGGTGTACAAAAGGGAATATTGACAAAAAGAAGAGAGGAACAGAAAGAGGGAGACAAGAGTAATAAAGGTGTACAGTAGAGTACTTTGACCACACCTAAAAAATCTCCAACCTCTGGGCATGCTGGGTTGGGTGGTTTCCCTTGAGGTCAGCAGCTCTTTGTCAGCCTGAGCATACATTGTACCCCATCTCCAACAAAAAGAGAGGAAAAAGCAAAATGCTGTAAATCAAACCAAAACATACAGAACACCTTACAGGATAAAATTGGGGGTAAGGAGGAGAGGAAAAGAAATAACAGGGGCACAAATACCAGCAAAAATGAAGTTCATGGTGCATTTTACAAGGCTACATGTGAAAATTATTGGATGTAGAGTGTAAATGTTTCAACACAATAATTAAGAAAATGCCAGGAAGGCTATGTTAACCAGTATGATGAAAATATGTTAAATGGTATATAAAACCATAATTGAATTAATGTACACAGCTATGATTTAATAATAAATAAATAAATAAATAATAAAAAAGTTCTTATTAAAGAAAGCAACAATGAAAAAATATATTTATGCTAGAAAAATGAAGAAAAACAAAAATCTCAGGGGAGGAAGTTGAAATAAAAAAAGAAACAAAACTCCCAACATTATTTATATGTATATCTTGTTGAATATTATCTGGGCAACAGATGATCTACTAGGGTATGAGATGCTAATCACAATGCTGATACAGCTGTACAAGGGGAAATTGGAGGCCTCCGTTGACTTCTTTCTAATTAAACCCCTCAGGGTTGAAATCCTTAATCTCTCCTCAGCTGCTTAAAAGGCACTTTAAACAGTTAACTTTGGCTAAACAGAGGCTTATTCAGGAAAGGTTGTGTCACTAGAACATCTCCTGAAGTGGTTGCTCACTTGTCAGATGCACTAAAACTGGCCTCACTCTGTGCCCCTGAGGGCCAAGACTGCACGGCAGCCTTTCCACTACCAAACACTGAAAGCTCTGCTTTTACCCAGCATCTCAGTCCTGGCTTTTGGTGCTACTCTCAGTAACTAAATACCTTACCCAAGGTCTCCCAGCCCAGGCTTCACTCTGTAACCCTGAGGGCAGAGCCTGCAGGGCAGTTCTTCCACAATGGCTGTACACAGCCCACAGCTGAACAATGATAGCTCTTTTCCAGCCCAGTGGTTCAGTCCTGGACCCTAGGCAATGTTGAAAGTCATCCACAGTCTCACCCAAGTTGTCCCAAGGTAATTCAACTGAGTGCCCAAGTCCAGAAAAACAAAATAACCTGCAGGCAAGGCCTTCCCTATCTGCAGTCTCACTGTTGTTATAGCTACAGCTGTGGCAGCCTCAGACAGAATGCAACCACTTGCCACTTTTTCACTGCTTTTGTCTTTCTACTGCAGTCCAAAAATCTCTCATTGTCTCTCTGCATCCCCAAAGGGATGTTTCTGGGCAGAGCCCACAAGCCAGAAGTGCATGGAATCTTCTATCCCCAATCTCATCATGCCTAGTTGCAAAGAAGCTGTTACTCATCTGCCATTTCACTCTCCCTAGTCAACTATTTTAATTTGCACATGAAATTTATGGACACATTATGTAAGAATGTATACTGGCATGATTATAAGGAAGCTCATATTTATTTCAAGCAACTTTGTCATGTAGTGTACGGTAGGGGAGCTGCTATTCATATCAAAGGAGAAATAGGTCAAAGTTTATATGCAGAGCATTGGTTTATGTTTGAAACTATACTAGAAAGATGAAGTCCTGAAATATACAGAAATAAAATTATATATTTCTGAGTATATAGCTATTATCCTACATCTTTTTTATAGAAGCACATAGGCTGGGAATTATCCATTAAGAAGAATTCTCAGCATACTGTTTAAAAGAGGTCTGAAATAGTTTACATCATATACAATAATGCATTTCTTTCAGTTTGATACAGTCAGGAAGTGCACATCTGTGTACAAGATAAGATGTTTCTGGTTTGTACAGCTAAAAATCTCAAATGATAATAATATAAAATATAAATAGAAAGGGAGGGAATTCCAGGGTCACATTCCATCAGGAACATATAAAAAAATATCCTGACAAAGTGACATAAAGCAAATTTATTAAACTTCTGGAAGATAGTTAATGTAAATGCTGTATCAGAAAAAAAAAATGCTATTGAAACACATTAGAAGTATTTCTTGGCATTTTAAAATAGAATTACTTTATCTTTGTTCCCAATATGGTGAGAATTTTGAATATGGTAGCCTATAATTTTATATGGATTTTTATTCAATAGATAGAAGGCTGAACCTTGTCCTGAAGAAAAAGTATTTATATGCTTAGCTTTGTTTGGCCTCTCCCTGAAGCACAAAACCAAGGTGTAACTTTGTTTTGATTGCCTTAGAACTATTTTAGGGACAAGTATTGAATACCTAAATTTTCTGAAAATCATCAAAAATTAAATGAACAAGTTGAATCAATACTACAATGAAATAATGAGATATTACCTCATGCCTCTCAGGGTCAGAGTGGCTATTATTTTTTTTTTTTAAAGTATATGTGAGGATGGGAGAAAAGGGGATCTTTACATACTATTGGCAAAAATGTGGTACAATCACTATTGAAAACAATGTACAGGGTTTTTAAAAATATATGTAGAATGGCTTAAGGGGTGTGGGGTCACCAGGTGTGGGGGGTTTGATGTAAGGAATGAAGAGGTTTAACATAGAGCAGTAGTTCTCAACCTTCCTAATGCTGTGTCCCTTTAATACAGTTTCTCAGGTTGCGGTGACCCCCAACCACAAAATTATTTTTACTTCTACTTTGTAACTGTAATTTTGCTACGGTTATGAATCATAATGTAAATATCTGATATGCAGGATGTACTTAGGTGACCCCTATGAAGGGTTGTTCAACCCCAAAAAGAATCGTGACCCACAGGTTGAGAACTGCTGACATATAGACTGCGGGGTGGACTAAGGAACTGTGGAAAGATCCTTCCTGAGTAAACAGGAAGAAGTAGACAAAAGCTGCTTATCAGACATCAGCACTGATAAAGAGGACATGGAGAAGATTAGAATGTGATGTTTGTTTTTTCAAAACCACAGACTCTGAGTACAATCTTTACCTCCAGTGTCAGGAGACCTTTGGAATCCAGAGAATCTTTATTGCCACACTTCACATATATGTTCTCTCTTACAGTCATTTTCTGCCCTTCTGCATGTGCAAAACTCACATTCCATTCTTGTGACTCTTCAGATCTTTCAAGCATAAAGTGAGCCTATGCTCAAGATGAGGGCACAATTGGCCACATACAATTATTTGGCAACTCATTTCTGATAGATTTCAAGGGGATATTAGCACTCTGTGCTTATTAAGTAACATTCACAATGTTCACATTTGAGTACAACATAAATGTCAATTGACAGATTAACAAGTAAAACAAAAATGAATAATTGCAATATACAAAAGGGGATAATAGTCCTAAATGAAAAGGATTCTGACATATGAGACAACACAGGTAAGCTTTGAGGACATTATGCTATATAAAATAACCCACTCATAGACAGACTAATATTGCATATTTTATAAGATATCTCACTATACTGAAGATGTGTTATATTCTAGGTTTCAGTAGGTCACCAAAATGGCACTAGAAGCCCAGACAAAAATGAATTTGGAGAGGAATCTTAAAAATCTCTGCATGGTAGACAAAAAATCCTCATATACAAGTTGATGAAAAAGAGATGGTTTTCTTATCTAATTGCACATGGAAACCACACTGAGACTTAAGACAAATGAAAAAAAGGAAAGGGGAATGTATTCCAAAACAAGAGTTATTTACTAAACAAAGAATTAAAATAATGATTTGTAAAGATTCTCAGGGTGATTAAAGCAATGCAAAACAAGTCGAGGATGTCAACAAAGTCAAATATTAAAAGTTATCAATTATATCTCTGAATAATGTAATAATTGAATGAAAATGTGAATAAAATACTGCATTAGGAAGAAAATTGGATTTGATCATTGGATACTATTTATTCTGAAGAATGTGAGAAGAAAAGGGGAAAAGAACCAGTAAAAATAGTATGAAAGATTTTTTTCACTTCAGGCGATATACCATGAAGTGAAACAACTTATATGTTACTGGCATTCCAAAAAGAGAAAAAAGTATAGAGGCCCTTTTAGTCTTCCTGTCTCTTTGAAGAAAGACAGAAGGTATATTCAAAAACATAATGGCAGTGGGCAATGCCTGTGGGTAAGTGAGTAGGGCGCCGGCCCTATACACTAAGGTTGGCAGTTTCAAACCCAGCCCTGACCAAACTGCAACAAAAAATATCTAGGTATTATGGAAGGTGCCTGTAGTCCCAGCTACTCAGGAGGCTGAGGCAAGAGAATCGCCTATGCCCAAGAACCAGAGGTTGCTGTGAGCTGTGATGCTACAGCACTCTACTGAGGGTGAAAAAGTGAGTCTCTGTCTCCAATAAATAAATAAATAATAATAATTATGGCAGAAAATTTTCAAAACTAGGGGAAAATTACTAAGAAAAATCAGGGAAGTGTATAGGACATAAAATAAAATGAACTCAAGGAAACTCACTATCCTCCATCATGTCAAATTTTCAAAGGTTAGAGATTTAAACAAAAACTGTTGGAAGCAGTCATGAAAAACTGAATTGGCATGTACCTGGAAACTCAGTAATTATCAGAAATTATCAGAATTTTTTTGTTTGTTTATTTGTTTCTGGAGCTATGTATTCCTATCAAACACTTCTTTAAAACTCGCATTTAGTACAGATGCAACACATAAAAAAAAATGTGCACTTTGTGTTAAGCCACAAGTAAGGACATACAATCATGTCTTTTGTCTTTTAAAAAACCTTTCAGGAACTGTACCTTGCAAAGAATACCAGGAAAAAGAAAACTAACTTTGAGTACATAAATGAAACTGACTTTTCATAAGTGTAGAAAACAGGACAACCCAGAAAGATTCAACACAAACGCAAGCCCCGGGGCTCCAGTTTTCCAGAGACTATCCACATGCTGAGCAACCATCGTAGGGCTGTTGCTGATGCAGGGCCTGGTGTGAGCAGCCCCACTGCAGATCAGCCTCTTCCTCACCAATGATGATGCTTCCTTTCTTCTAGGAGCTGGTATCAGAATTTTTAACAAAAATTTTTAACCAAAAGTAAATGATGTGATATGTTCAAAATCTGAAAAGAGAAAGAATAATACTGTACCCAGCAAACCTGTCTTTTAAAAAAGGTATAGGGGTAGAGACTCCAAAAGGACTGACTAGAAGTACTTTCTTTCTCCAAGAAAAGAATGAAAATAGTGAGTGATAGCTACACTTTGAACAGAGTAGGTCAGAGAAAATACTACAACAGAGAGTAGCAGAGATATCTAAGTCTTAGAAGAGAAGGAAGTAAGCAACTGACTTTGCCTATATTAGCTCTAGAAGCATGGAGTGGCTGCACAATTGCCAGGTAAGGGGAAGGTGAAGATAGAAGTCTACATTCCTATCATAAATTCCTACCATTTTAATCATAGGATAGTCATTCAACTCTCATGGGCCCTGACACTACTAAAGGGAAATGCCTAGAAACTGTAATAGTTACATACAGAGCTTATGCTGGGTCCCACATATCACGTAAGGCCCAAGAAACTGCAGCATGGTGCCATTTGAGAACCTGTATTCCGCAAGACTGTATCATGCTTCAGGGCCTAACACCCCCTGAAATTTTACTGTAGAATCTCACTGATGTCCCTATGTATACTCAACTGTAGCAATGTGACACCATTTGTGCCTAGTGGAGGAACTGGGCCTCTCAGAACTCTAAAACTGTGTCTCTCACCAAGGAGAATGGCCCATATAGCAAACCTGTGAGATTGCTGTGATAACAAAGGGAGCCAAAGAGTGTGCTCCCTGGCACCTGTAATCCTGTTTGCCTGTGGCAACCACTACTGACAGCAACCATATTTCCACCAGAAGAAGGGCTGCAGTGCTTTTGAATATTCCTTGGTGCTAATGCCATCTCTGTTGGGAGTCCAAAGTATGTGCTTTTTAGAATGTTAGAGCCACCTGCCTATGGTTACTATAACTGAAAACAGCCCCCTTGCCCCATCAGCAGGGCCATAATGAGCTTAGAGATGACCTAAAAACATGCTCTTTATGCCTATTGCTGTGACTGCAACCACCATCTGAGCACACTGTTAGAGAACACCCTGCCATGCCCCTCACAGCCTGTATTTATGAATACCACTAAGGAGTCTTAAAACAATTGCGTCTATCATGCATGATACTGCTTTCTCATACAACTTAGGGATCTGGGGACTGCCTCACCCTATTCATTGTCAATGGCATTAGTACACTTTTCCAGGGGATTAAAGAAGGGTCCACCAACCCATTGCTACCATAACAGACAGAACTTTCAATATAAACCACATAAAGGTTTGAAAACTGGTCATCAAAACCAGTTGCAGATATTACTAACACCAACATGTGATCCATCACAAATGTCACCAGCATTTGTCCCATCACTGTTGGTACCATTGCTCTTATCACATATGAGAACGGGCTGGTGGCCTTCCCCACCTGCTTTTCTACTGGTACAACTGCAGAGACACAAGCAAGCCATGTACATGATCCAGAATTGTACTGAACCATTATTTTATATAGGACAAGATGTCCAACTATAGACAGCTTTCATCAAACTGTCTAGTTAGAGGTAGGAGACCAGACTGAAGTAAACTGATAAAAATTGCCAATTAAACCTGGAGGGTAGGTTATAGGGAGCAGTTAATAGAGGAATTTAGTGACCACATTGAGAAGAACTAGAAGATTGAAGATGAGAAAGAGGAAGAAAAAGACAGTCACAGAAGTAGCCCAGATATAAATAGAAGGACAAGAGTGACCTCCTGTCCCTACACAGGGCTCTACATTAGCAACAAAACATAGAAACTCTCACCCTATGGGAGAAATGCCATGTGAGACCAAAGACCTGGCTTTCCTGCACCTAGTAGTTTCCTTTTCTGAAACCCCTCTTATCTGGCAAAATAGAAAGAAATTTTGGCACCACTGACTTATAGCCAATAGCCACTTCCCTTAGTAACCAGAGTGTCTGTTGCTGAGATCTTCTTCCCTCTGTGTTTACCTGTGGCAGAAACACCTGCCTAGTTTGGACATCCTAGCTAGGCTAGTCCTCTCCACAAGTACTGGAATTATGAAGGGCATCTTGACTCTGCCTTTATTCATAGTAAACACAGAAATATGCAGAGGCCAGCTTCTCTCACTAGCATTTGGAGGAAATAACTGCTTGGGAAGCAATCATGGTCGATGATCAATGAAGGGAGCATACCTCTGCACCATAATAGGTTGGAAGTCAGGGGACACCTACATTGTGTGTCCTAATCAACAACATGGTCAGTCTGTCAGCTGGAGCACCTCTCCTTTCAGTGCAGGAGAAAACTGTTTTTTTAAATCTAGCAATGGAAGAACTAGTGCTTGGTCTACATTCAGTGACTTCATCTGGAAGTCCTTCCCCAGCCCTACACCTCCCAGATTAGAGAATGGCAGGCCAGATCTCAGGTGATCTCACTCTGTGAAATGCTAGGCAGTAGTTTGTGAGCTGGGATTGCCCCTACCTCAACTACAGGAGGCAACCATTGGCACTTTTTTTCTGTTGCTGGTGGGGCTGGTTTGGGGACAGCTCATCCCACTATAGGCACATTGTCCCCAGTATAAGGGGTTCACCAGGGAAGCCTGCCTTCAACTCTACTTATCCAAGACTAGAGGAATGCAACCTGGGCCTCAGGCATTCTTGATCTGTAAAACCATGACTGTCAGGCAGCAAGCAATGAACATCCTTCCCCCAATTTCCAGTGGAAAATGCAGTTTTTATAACTGACTAGTTCTTGGTCTGCATTTGTCTTCTCCCTGGCTGCTTCTGACTGCATGCTCTCAGACACTTTGGTCTGTCACCTGTGTGCAGGCCCAGGGTGAAGGGCTTCACCTAGAAGCGAGGCCCTCACCCCCTTCTGTCTGCTTGAAGGAATGGAGGCAGGGTCTTGGGAGGTATCAATTTATGAATTCCTGTGTATCAGGCTGCAAGATGAGGCTATTCTACCCCCACCACAGAAGGAAACTGGCTTTTAAAAATCTGACATGAATGGGATTGATTCTAGGGCTTGGCCTGCCTTTTGCCAGCTATTTTTGACTCAACTCTCTGAGATAGTTCAGCTTGCTATCTAGGCACTGTCCCTGGCTTAGAGATTTCACCTGAAATTCCTGCCTATACTCCCACATTTCTTGGTTTAGAGAAAAGTAGACTAGGTTTCAGGAGCCACAGTACATGAAAGGCAGCTGTGAGCATGAATGGCCACAAGATAAAGCAGTAACTTCTTTAAATGGGTAATGGAGTAGGGAAGGGTTAAAATGTTCCCTTCTCTCCACATCCATCCCAGCATATGCAGCTTTGGTACTTTGTGATGTGGGCTAATCTCTCTTAGGTTAGGAGATATTTCAAAGTGGTTTTAATTTGCATTTCTCTGCTGATCAGGGATGATGAACATTTTTTCATATGCTTGTTTGTCATTTGTCCATCTTCTTTAGAGAAGCTTCTGTTTGTGTCTGTTGCCCAGTGATAGATGGCTTTGTTGGGTCTATTTTTGTTGATTAATTTGAGTTTTCAGTAGCTTCTAGGTTATAAACGTTTTGTCAGATTCATAACATGCAAATATATTTTCCCATTCAAAATTTTATCTATTTGCATTAATAGTTGTAACCTTAGCTGTTTACCTTTTTAGCTTAATTAAGTCTCATTTTATTTTTGTTGTTTCAATTTCCACTGAAGTTTTCTTCATAAAATCTTTCCCCAGGCTAATATCTTCAAGTGTTTTCTCCACAATTTCTTTGTTTCACACCTTAGATTTAAATCTTTTATCCATCTTGAATCAATTTTTGTAAGTAGTGAGAGGTACAGGTTGAGTTTCAGTCTTTTACATGTGGTTATCCAGTTGTCCATGCACCATTTATTGAACAGAGATTCTTTTTTCCCACTGTATGCTTTTGTTTGGTATTATAAAGAGACTGCTTTCATTTTTTTGCTTTCTATTATTTTTTCCTTTTTTTTTTTTTTTTTTTAATTCTTAGGGAATAATTGAAGGTACAATTACCCAGATAATTCAGCTTGTGTTTGCTTGGTGACATTCCTCTATTAATAATGTCCCACCCCCAAGAGGTACACTACCAGGGCCCTACACCCTCCTTCCTTCTTTCCTGTCTCCCCTCCTCCATTTCTCTTCCCTCTACCAGGGACTAGCATCAATCTAAAAGTACTTTGGATTCTTGCATTCCCTTTTTTGTGATGTTTTACTAAGAGGAATGTATTTCAGCTCCATCCAAATTAAAACAAACACATAAAGTCACCATCCTTTTTAGTGGCTGAATAGTAATCCATAGGATACATATATCATAGCTTGTTAATCCATTCCTGGATTGGTGGGCATTTAGGTTGTTTCTACAGTTTGGCAATTGTAAATCGAGCTGCAATAACCAGTCTAGTGCAAATGTCCTTAGAATAAAATGATATTTTTTCTTCTGATTAGATGACCAATAACGGGATTATAGGATCAAATGGGTCTAGTTGGAGTTCTTTGAGGATTCACCATACTTCCTTCCAAAAGTTTGCAGTCCCATCAGCAGTGTAAATGTGTTCCCTTCTCTCCACAACCATGCAGCATCTGTAGCTTTGAGTCTTTGTGATGTGGGGCATTCACAGTGGGGTTAGGTGATATCTCAGGGTGATTTTAATTTGCATTTCTCTGATAATTAGGGACAATGAGGATTTTTCATATGCTTGTTAGCATTTTTTTTTTTTTTTTGAGACAGAGTCTCATTATGTTACCCTCAGTTGAGTGCTATGCAGTCATAGCTCACAGCAACATTAAACTCTTGGGATTAACTGATTCTCTTGCCTCAGCCTCCCAAGTAGCTAGGACTACAGGCACACACTACAATGCCTGCCTATTTTTTGGCTGAGGTTGTCATTGCTTTTTTGGCAGGCCTGGACTATGTTTGAACCCGCCAGCTCTGGGTGTATGTGACATGTGACTGGTGCCCTAGCTGCTGAGCTACAGATGTGGAGCCCTGTTTGTCTTCTTTAGAGAAAGTTCTATTCAGCTCTCTTGCCCATTGATATAGGGGATTGTGGGGTTTTTTTTGATTGTTGTTGCTTAATTTGAGTTTTCTGTAGATTCTAGTTATTAAGCTTTTGTCTGATTCATAATATGCAAACATCTTTTCCCATTCTGGTGGTGGTTTATTTGTTTTGGTTGTTGTCTCCTTAGCTGTACAGAAGCTTTTAGTTTAATTAAGTCCCATTTGTTTATTTTTGTTGTTGTCGCAATTGCCCAGAATTCTTCATAAAATCTTTCCCGAGTGTCTATCATCAAGTTTCTTCCCTCACTTTCTTTGAAGATTTTTATTGACTACTGCCTTAGATTTAGATCTTTTATCCATTTTTTAAAATTTTGAGACAGAGTCTCACCCTCAGTTGAATGCCATGGTTTCATAGCTCACAGCAACCTCCTACCTCTTGGGCTTAACTGATTCTCTTGTCTCCTCCTCCAAAGTAGCTGGGACTACAGGTGCCTGCTGCAACTCTTGGCTATTTATTTTATTGTTGTTGTTGTTATTGTTGCTTAGTAGGCCCCAGCTGGGTTCGAACCCACTATCCCTGGTGCATGTGGCTGGACCCCTAACCACTGATCTATGGGCCCTTTTATCCATCTTGAGTCAATTTTAGTAAGTGGAGAAAGGTGCGGGTCCAGTTTTAGTCTTTTACATATAGTTAAACAGTTCTTCCAGCACCATTTGTTATCAAAAATCAAGTAGCTGTAAGATTTTAGTTTCATCTCATGGTGTTCTATTCAATTTAAATGTCTATGTGTCTGTTTTTGTGCCAATACCATGATGTTTTGATCACCATGGACTTGTTGTACAACCAAAAGTCTTGTAGCCTCATTTTTATAGCTAATAATTGATTAGGTGTATAGGTTTTTTTTTCTGTTTGCATAGAAAATGAAAAATTATTTCTTCCAAATCTTTTTTTTTTTTTTATTAAATCATAGCTGTGTGCATTGATATGATCATGGGGCATCATATACTAGCTTCATAAACCATTTGACACATTTTCATCCCAATATTCAACATAGCCTTCCTGGCATTTTCCCAGTCACCGTGGCA
>CAUYPK010160009.1:0-21716 GCA_963574355.1 Loris lydekkerianus | reverse complement strand
CCAAGTCCAAGAACACCAAAACAGTTCACAGGTAAGGCCTTTCCAGTTTGCAGTCTCACTGCTGCTTGTACTCACGGTTGCCAGCGTGATTAGGTTGATTGAACACACGCAGCCACTTGCCAGTTTTCCACTGTTTTTGTCCTCCTCCTGGGGTCCAGAAGTCCCTTGCTGGCTCCCTGTATCTTCAAAAGGATGATCATAGGCAGATCCTACCAGCCAGAGATGCCTGGAGTCTTGTCTCCCCAGACCCGCTGTACCCAGTTACAGGGTAGCTATTACTCGGCCGCCATCTTTAATCCAATGAACCATACTCACTAATTCACTTCTAACAAATAGGATGGCATAATGATGTGATGTCACTTCTGAGATTAGGTTATAAGAAGACTGTGACTTCCATCTTGGGCACTCCCTCTTGTTCTCACTGAAGAAGGTCAGCTGCCCTGTCATGTGGCATTCTGTGGAGATGCCCATGTGACAAGGGACTAAGGCTTGCCAACACCACATGAGTGAGTGGTCAAAGTCTAGCCTTCGGATGATACCACATGAGAAAGACCTGAACCAGTGGAACTCACCTACGCTAAACCCATATTCCTGACCCACAGACCCTCTGAGATAAATGTTTTTGTGTTAAGCTGATAAATTTTGTTGTGCAACAATAGATAGCTAATAAATCCACTCTCCCACAAAGGCAGATGCAATAAGAAATCCTTGCTCTTTTCATCCTGGATTTTGGATTCCTAAGGTTAGAGTGATAAGTCAGAGAGCTGTATATTGTCATCACCATCTCCGTCCATCATTATCATCTCTAATGTCTATTGATGCTTAGTGACTGACATGCATCACCATTAAAGTAAACTGATCAAAATACTTTGGTTGCAAGAAACAGAAATCAACTATGGGTAACTTAAGCCACAAGAGATTTCCT
Organism: Loris lydekkerianus; assembly: GCA_963574355.1. Lineage (NCBI taxonomy): Eukaryota > Metazoa > Chordata > Mammalia > Primates > Lorisidae > Loris > Loris lydekkerianus. Next base: position 20,791 of record CAUYPK010160009.1, on the reverse strand, counting down.
GGAAGGAAATGGGGAGCAAACCCTCTGGGGTAGCCTCTATACTATAGCCAGGCTGGGAGCAGGCAGGAAGTAAGGGATCACTGGAGGCTAGGAAAGAGGAAGCATAACTAAGACAGGATAGCCCGATGTTTACACAACTGGGCTCTGGAACCAGACTGTCTAGGTTCAAGTCCTGGCCCTCCTACTTACTAACTTTAAGGCTAGAGAAGTTACTTTGGCTCTGCAAGCCTCAATTTTCCCCTCTGAGAAGTGGTGATAATAATAGCATATGTCTTATAGTTTTGTTGTAAGTATTCAATGAATTAATATACTTAAAGTGTTTAACAGCAATGTGGGACACTTGGTAAGAGCCATTTGGGTGTTAGCTGCTTATTATTGATCATTTTGTGGAATAAGTCTGGATAGGAAACCACTATTATAACTAAATATAACTCCACCCATTACCAGCCAGTTTGCCTTTCTCTCTGCTCAGGATTCAAATCAGAGTACCCTCGGATTGATTCTCCAGTTACTGTCCCATGAATCTGCATTAAATGGGAGAGAGGTTGTTTCTCCAAAGGAAACCAAGAGTCCAAAAGCAAAGACACGTATAAATGATCAAATTACCTTCAAGAAGGGGCCAAGGAAATTCAAAGAGGAAAGGATATAATCTTTCAGTAAGCAGTGCTAGAACAGTTGGATATCCTTACATTAAAAAATAAACTTAGACCCTTACCTCACACCACACACAAAAATTAACTCAAAATGGATCAGAAACATAAATATAAAAACTAAAATTATAAAGCTTCTAGAAAAAAATATAGGAGAAAACACTTATAACCTTGGGCTAGGGAAACATTTCTTAGAAGTTACACACACAAAAAAGAACAATGAATAAAAGGGAAAAAATTGACAAATTGGACTTTATCAAAATTTAAAAGTTTTTCTCTTTAAAAGATACCACTAAGAAAAATGAAACTACAAGCTGTAGACAGGGAGAAAATATTTGCAAAACACATGAAGGACATGTACTAAGCATAGTGAACGCTTACAACTCAATAGTATGAAGATGAATAACCCAATTTCTTTTTTTGAGACACAGTCTCACTTTGTCACCCTCAGTAGAGTGCTATAGCATCATAGCTTACAGTAGCCTCAAACCCTTGGGCTTAAACGATTCTATTATCTCAGCCTCCCAAGTAGGTGGGATTACAGGCACCTGCCACAATGCCTGCTGTGATTTTTTTTTTTTTTTTTTTAGAAACAAGGTCTCTCTCTGGCTCAGACTGGTCTCCAACTCATGAGTTCTGGCAATCCACTGACCTCAGTCTCCCAGAGTGCTAGGATTAGAGGCATGAGCCACCATACCCAGCCCCCAATTTTTTTTGTTGTTGTTGTTAAGAAATAGGGTCTTACTCTGTCACACAAGCTAGAATGCAATGGCTCAATCGTAGCTCACTGCAGCCTGTAACTTCTGTGCTCAAGCAATCCTCCTGTTTCAGCCTCCTAAATAGCTGGGACTATTGATATGTACCACTACACCCAGTTCATTTTTTGTAGAGGTGAGGTCTCACTATGTTGTCCAGGCTGATCTTGAACTCCTGGCCTCAAGAGACCCTCCTACCTCAGCCTCCCAAAGTTCTGAGATTACAGATGTAAGCCACCAGGCTTAGTTCAACTTTTTTAAATATAAAAAAGATGTGAGTAGACAATGCACCAAAAAAGATATACCAATGGATAATAAACATATAAAAAGGTTCTCAATAGCATTAGCTACTACGGAAATGCAAATTTAAGCCATTCTGAGATGCCACTACTACTGATCAGAATGGTTAGATAAAAAAGACTAGCAATGCCAAGTGTTAGTAAGGATAGGGAGTGACTGCAAACCTCATATATTAAAGGATGAAAATATAAAATGGAACGGCCACTGTGGAAAACAACTTGGCAGTTTCAAAAAAACAACTTGGCAGTTTCGTAGGTTCTTTACCATATACCCAGCAATTCTACTAATGAGTACCTATCAAGACAAATGCAAATATATATCACCACAAAGACATCTGTGCAATCACTCATAGTGGCATCATTTACAACAGCCCAGAAAAGTGGACAATCCAAATTCAAACTCATCCAAGTTCATACACTCGTGAATGGATAAACAAAATGTGGTGTATGCATAAAGCAATAAAAAGAAACAAACTAGCATACTTGAAACAACATCAATCAATCTCAAAAGCATTATGCTAAGTGGAAGAAGCCAGACACATAAAACCACATATTGTTTGATTCCATTTACATGAAATTTCTAGAAAAGGGAAATTGTAGAGATGGAAACTACATTGCTGGTTGCCTGGAGCTGGAGGCTGGAGCTGGGCTTGACTATAAATGGGAACGAGAAAACTTTGGGGAGTGATGGAAGTATTCTAAAACTGGATTGTGGAGATAATTGTGCCATTATAGAAATTTGCTAAAACTCATCGAACTGTACATTTAAAATGGGTGAATTTTAATGTATGTAAATTATAACTCAATAAGGCTGTTAAAAAATAAATGATAAACCATGGGAGAAAAAAAAAAAAAAGAAAGAAGAGAAAACCAGAATGCTATTAGATGGGGGGGAAGGGAGAGGAAAAGCATTCACCTGCGTTATTCGTTTTTACACATTAGAAAACTAAAAAACAGCTGGGCATGCTGACTCATACCTGTAATCTTAGCACCCTGGGAGGCTGAGGCAGGAGAATTGCTTCAGCTCAGGAGTTCCAGACAAGCCTAAATAAGAGCAAGATTCCATCTTTACCAAAAACAGACAAACTGGCCAGGTGTTCTGGTGGGTGCCTGTAGTCCCAGCTACTTCAGAGGCTGAGGCAAAAGGATTTCCTGAGCCCAAGAGTTTGGGGTTGCTGTGAGCTATGACACCACAGCACTCTCCCTAGGGTAACAGAGTGAAACTCTGTCTCAAAAAAAAGAAGGAAGGAAGGAAGACTAAAAAAGAATGACCTGCCCAACTTGACACAGCTGGTAAGGGGGAGAACTTGGATGCAAACTCCCAACTCTTTAACTCCAAACAGGTGCATTTGACCCCTCCCCTAAACCATCTTCCTTTTTACCCCATTTCTTATCAGTCAGCCCCTTGGTATAGAGAAAGACCATGAGAGACTCCTCTCACATTGCTGCATGACCAGAATCCTCATCTGTCTGGTGCGTAACCAAAAGACACTCTGAGGCCTGAAGTCTTCAGACGCTTCATTGAAGTTGCAGGTGTTACATTTCCTTGAACTGTGCAAGTGCTTGGTGTGCTCGGGTTGATTTGGTGCTTTTTGTATATTGCTCATCTGGCAGAGAATTACTACTCTGCTCTACAAGTTCCCACAGATGGCTTTATTTTCCATTGCTATTAAATTGGTTTTGAACAAGACATAATTCTTCAAGTGCCTGGTGCGCTCTCAGGGTTTGCTCAGGCAAGATTCCATAAAAATGTAAATAATCGGAACACTTCTGGGATTATTTATCACAACTGACTTGTGGCTGTAAATTTATGTATTAATTTCAGCTATAAGCTTCAGTGGGGAAAAGATGAACAGTTGAAAATAGACTCTCCCACCTCACATCTTTGCTTTGTCCCCATTTTCCCTCTGCTTCCAGGGAGCATACTGTAGAATGGCCCACAGATCTGGGTCTGAAAGACATTTAGCAGAATCTGAAAGAAAGCAGGAGCCAAGTAGATAAGAATCATCCCTCAGCAAGCCACAGGCTTCTCTCTTGCCACTCCCCTCTTGCTCTGAGAACCCCAGCAGCACCAGCCTTATTTCAGTTCCTCCCACTGATTCCTGCCTCAGAACTCTCGCTTCCTGGGCTTGAATTGTGCTTTCTTCCCTGTGCTGCCTCATTCAGTCTTACTCATCCTTCAGCTCTTGGCTCATTATCACTTGTTTGGAGAAGCCTCACACCCACCCACCTGCCAGACCAGGTCTCCTCCCTCTCATCGACAGCAGTAAACACAATCCCAATTCTTCCTTTTGTAGCCTTTCTAAAATTTCATGTCTGTCTCCCATCCTCGACCGTAAACGTTGTGAGGACTGAAACCATGTCTTTCTCACCCCTATCCCCAGAGCCTGAGACAGAATCAAAAATGGACAAATTCATGTTAAATGAACTAATGGATCTGCTTGTAGCAAAAGAACATAGCAGGGATCCTGGGGCTCTGTCCACATGCTCTCAGGTCCTTCTGCCATGCTCTGCGCACAGCTCCTGGAGTGCTTTCCTTCAGCTGGCACCGTGTCCTGGCAGAGGACAGCTCTCACTTTACCTGTGTGTGCCGAGACACCGAAGTCCCGGGAATTTGCCTTTCCCCTTGGAGGGCAGTCCTTAAACAGTAAGTGGTGGATGCAGGCTTATCATCAGGCCAGCTCTCTTGTTTTGATGGGGTACAATGAGATACACACACACACACACACACACACACACACACACACACACACGGACCACTGAGCCATAGTGGTCTTTCAAGGGAACTTTCTTGATCCCACACTCTTCCTGGCTTTTTCCCTCCTCCTCCCCCCAACTCCCTTACCAGTATTTCTGAGATCCCGTTATAGTAAACTGCTTGTTCACAAATCCTCACCTCAGGGTCTGCTGCTGGGGAGCCCAATCTAAAACGCAGCTATGAAGCTATGACTCCAAGGCACTATATTTCTCTGGGTGGGTAGTCTATAGAGCTTCTGCCAGAAGCTAGGACTCCAAGCACTCTACCTAGGGCTACAGAGTAAGATTCTGTGTCAAGAAAAAGAAAAAGATTCTCGCTAAGCTGTGATTAATATCATAAATTTCAGTACTTCCACACACTACAACCAGAAAGACCATTTGCCAGTTCAGGCAAGACAAGGTCCTGCCAATAATTCTAACTGGCCAGGAAGATCATGTCTCCTGGGAAGGGGTCAGAAGTCTGTGCCCCTGACATCCAGGTGGTAAAACTGGCTTGGGGATAAGGCAAGATCATCTCAAAGATGATTCTGCTTCTTCTTAAGATGTTACCTGGGGCCAGGATAGGGTAGGACCAGGTGGAGGAGAAGGAGGCCACTCTTGTAAAGAATCTTAGGTGGCTGAGCTGCAGACTGTTGAGGTCTGTGCAGCAAGGACGTCTTTAACTTTAGGGGACAGACTGCCCAGCTTAAAAAGACGTATGCAATAGGGGCATATTTATTGAGGAAATTGCTGTAAAGAAAAGTAACAGAGTATTGTGGAAGAGAAAACCAGGGGAGGCCTAAGTAGATAGGATTGCCACAGAGACCTCTCTACAGAAGTACCCAAAAATAAAGAGGAAACATCTACCTCCCGGAGAGCAGTGTGGTGAACAGCATGTCAGCCCCCCAGAGATGCCTGCATACTGACCCCCAGAACCTCATATGGCCAAAGGGACTATGCTGGTGCAGTTAAGTTAAGGATCATGAGGTGGGGCGAGTATCCTACATTATTTGGGTTGTCCCATTGCAATCTCAAGGGATGAGGGAAAGAGGGATGCAGGAGGGTCAAAGAGGTGAGAAAGGAGGCAGAGATCGGAGGGGTGCAGCCATGAGCCAAGGCCAGCCGGCTGCCTCTGCTTCTGGAAAAGGTAAGGATTCTCTCCTAGGGCCTCCAGAAGGAAAGCACCTTGATTTTAGCCCAGCAGGACCCATTTGGGGCTTCTGATCTTTAGACCTGGAAGACAAGAAATTTGTGTGACTTTAAGCCACTGAGTCTCTAGTGATTAACACAAATGTTGCTCTAGGAGGGTTGATATGTAAAAAGTCCAGAGGCAGGAGGGTTCCTAATAGATTCGAGAGATAAGAAGGTGGCTGGTGTGGTTGGTACCTGCTGGGCCTGCAATACGGTGGGAGTGGTGGGAGCTGTGCCGTGGGCTTTCTAGACTACCCACCCTGAGAAATAGATTTTCTTCTAAGATGGATGAGATGCTATTAAAACGTTTTAATGTAATCTGATCTGCATTTTTTTTTCCAAGGTTACTCTGGCTGCTGTGAGAAGAAAGGGATTGGCGGGGGCAGGGGGTGGATTGAGATCCAAGAAAAGCAGAAATGTCGAGGCCAGTCAGGAAACTGTGAGCCACCCAGCAGCAAGATTCCACAGACTCTATCAAGGCAGCAGGGACACAGGTAAGGGGATGGCTGCAGGATACACGTCAGACACTGATTTATTGTCTCTGAAAAAAATCAAATAAAATAATTTGGACATCTCAATGCCAGCCGTCCTTAGATCAAATAAAAGCCAGCTTTTCAGAGAACACATGTTGACTCTTGACAGTGACAAACAGTGTCACCACATAAGCAGTCCCGGAGCAGGGACTTGGGGATGTCCAGGCAGAGCACAGAGGGGCAAAGGGAAACGTATGTCCCTTCCTAAATGTCATCAACAAATGACTGCCTGGTGAGCAAGAAGTTTAGCCACAGTGTGGAAGAATGGTCTGGCTGTGCTGTGAACACGTGAGAAGTCAGAAGTGATTTACAGGGACAATGCCTTACTCCCTTAAATGACCAGAAAGTCCTGACCTGTCTGAGTTCCATAAAAATCTAGTTCAAGCTCTAATTTGAAGTTACAAAAATGAGCTTGAATTCTTTAGGAATTCAGATTTAAAGTGAAGTTTATCCAAAGACCTGCCAACAGATGTTACAGAGTTTTGAAAATGTTAGAGACTCATGCCTACTGACAGAAGTGTTAAGTAGAATCAGTGTTCTGATTTTATTTTTAAGCCAGGAGGGGGATCATGTTTGTCCTAGGGTGACTTTCCTGGGTGCCTTCTGTTCCTGACAAAAAATAATAATTATAAACGATGACAACCGAGTAACAACAGCTAACATTTCTTTTTTTTTCAAGTCCTGACCTTGGCATAAACAGCTAACATTTCTTACTATGTACCACACTCTGAGTCAGACATCTCATCACCTCCACTTTAGACAGAAGGAAACGGAATCCCCAGAAATATTTGCCAATGTTGCACAAGGAAGCACTGGAGATGGGTCTACCTATAAAACCAAGTTCCAAACCCAGGATCTGCCAACTATGGCCTGTGGGCAAGATCCCACCTGCCCTTGTTTTTGTAAATAAAGTTTCATTGGAACATAAAACATGCCCACTTGTTTACCTACTGCCTACGGCTGATTTCACACTCCAAGGGCAAGGCTGAGGGGATGAGTGGTTGCCAACAGAGACCATATGGCACACAGAGCCTAAAATATTTACTGTCTGGCCTTTTACAGAAAAAAGTTTGCCAATTCCTGTTCTAGAACATACATTGCACTGGGAGAGTTTCCTCATAACTCATCCTCCTACTCCTTCAGGCCATTTCCATATCATCCACCCCACTCACAACTTAGAGCCCTGGTCCAGAGTGCTGAGTGAGACGTCCTTCCACTTCCCAGAGGCCACCCGCTCCCACAGTTAGCCCGCAAATGCCCTCGCCAGCCTTTCCTTCTCAGCCTGCTCTGTTGCTGAGAGGAAGAGGGAAGTGAAACCTGGATCACAACAAGCTGGATCTCTCTGATACCAGCGAATGAACCAGAGGACTCACCCCACGCATGACTTCTTGAGAATGGTGAATGTTGTGTGTGGCCAGCCAGAGTACTGACCCGTACGAGTTCTATGAAACACTCACCCGAGCATGATTTCTAGGACATGAAGCTTTTCCATGGTGGGGGTTGGGGGGAGCTTAAAGAAACTCTGCACAGGCAGACAGGAGCTCAATAAGGTAGAATGGCGAGATGGCTAGGGTGGTACTAAGCATCCCGCGTCCCTGCCCCAAAGCTAACAGGAACAGAAGCAAAAGATGAGAGTCCGAGGCAGACATTGGCCAGCGACTGCTCACAACCTATTCTGACCTTACTTGCTCTAGGTTGCTCTTTTGGTCCAGCTTCCACACATGAGGTTTTTTTATTTTTAACTATTATCTTTGCATCATTTACCTTCCAGGTACCACCTTTACTCATTGGTAAAGTTGCTGCTGGTGAGGCATCTGTTCCATTTACCTGGTTCTGAGTTTTTAAGCCATGTCACCCTGTTTTAATTGTTAGAGCTTTGTAGACAGTTACTCTATCAAGTATTTCCATCTTTCTCAAATTGTTTAATTGAATCATAGAATTATTTTATTAAGCTACTAAAATAATGTAAATCCCATGTGTTAAGTCTGTCAGCTAGTTTGGGGAGAATTTAAATCTCTAAACTCTTTAGGTTCCAATGGAGGCAGTTGAAACATCTCTTTATTTATTTAGACCATCTGTACTGCTCAGCAAATTTTATAGTTTTCTTTACGTACATTTCACGTTGCAAACAGTCTGCTTATTTTATTTATTATTGCTATTGCAAATAAGACCCTTAATCATAGTTTTCTGGTTTGTTATGTTGTGTGTTCATGTTTATGTCATATCTGACCACTTTCCTGAACTGTCCTATTGAGATACTTTGGTTCTTATCATATAATCGTATCACTTATAAACGATAAATCAGTCTCTGTTTTCCTCGTAGTTGTATCTCTTATTTCTCAGTTATGCCATGGAGTCACTGGTCAAAAATGTCACAACATACTTATAATGGTAAAGGTGAGTACATTAGTTTGCTAGGGCTGTCTAACAAAGCACCACAGACTAGAAGGCTTATGCAACAAGAATTTATGTCCTCACAGTTCTGGAGGTTAAAGAGGCTGGAAGTTTAAGGTCAAGGTGTCATCATGGTTGGTTTCTTTTGATGCCTCTCTCCTTGGTTTATCAGTGGTCATCTTCTCCCTGTGTCTTCACGTGGTCTTCCCTCTGTCCATGTCTGTGTCCTGATTTACTCTTCTTAGATGGACATCAGTCATCTATGATTAGGGTCCACCCTAATGACCTCATTTTAACTCAATTACCTCTTCAAGGATACTATCTCCAGTCATATTAGAAGACACTTGAGGTTTAGAATAAGAATTTTGAAGGAACACAATTTAGCAGCGAGCTTCCTTGTCTTTAATGGGAATGTATCTGATGTTTCATCAGCAAGTCTGCTGTGTACTTTGGTTTAAAAGAGATACTTTTTCCCTTTTGGAAAGAAGTGTGAAGAATACTCAGGGATCTAAAAGTAGACCTGCCACTTGATCCTGTAATTCCTCTACTAGGTGTATATCCAAAAGACAAAAAAATCATTTTAAAACAAAGATATTTGCACCAGGTTGTTCACTGTAACTCAATTCATAATAGCCAAGTCACAGAAGAAGCCCAAGTGCCTGTTGACCCATGAATGGATTAACAAAATGTGGTATATGTACACCATGGAATATTATGCAGCCTCAAAAAAGATGGAGACTTTACCTCTTTTATGTTTACATGGATGGAGCTGGAACATATCCTACTTAGTATTTCAAGAATAGAAGAAAAAATATCCAGTGTACTCAGTACTATTACGAAACCAACTTACAAATCACTCACACTTTCATATGAAGAATAGATCACAACTACAGCCCAGAATGAAGGAGGGGGGCTCAGGAGGGGAGGGAGGCTATGGAGGGAAGGGAGGAGGTCAGATTGAGGGATGGTGAATGGTGACATCATACCTATGGTGCATAATACAATGGTACATGTTGAATCTATTAAGTATAAAGTATAAATGTCTTAACACAATAATTAAGTAAATGAGACAAGGTATATATTAACCAGTGTGATGTAAATCCTCCTAATTCTATATGAAATCAGCACATTGTACCTCACAAATGCATTAATGCATACATGATCTATGTGTTTATGATTTAATTAAAAAACAATAAAAGAGATACTTTCTCATGCTTCTATTCCAATTTTTCAAAGAGCTTTTTGTTAGGAAGGAATATCAAGTCTATTGAATGCCTTTTGGTATTTCGTCATTTAATCATGGAATATTTTTATCTCTCTATGTGATGTAATATATTCATGGATTTCCTATTATTAAATAGTTCTGAATTGGCATTCAGAATATATAAAAAAAAAATCCTAAAAATCAATGGGAAAAGGATTTTTTAAATCTAGTATAAATTACACAAAAAATATGAATAGATAATTCAGAAAAAGGCAATACTCCTGATCAGCAAACACTGGAAAAAATCTCTACCTCACTAGTAATCAGGACAGACAAATAAAAATGGAAATAAAATCCTATCCCACACAAGTGTTAGCAAGGATACCTAAGACAAAACTCTCCCACCCTGTTGACAGAACAATAAACGGCTACCACCTCACTCATACATGCAAGTTGGGAGATGTACACAAAGTTTGTTGTAGCATTGTTTATAATAGCCACCAAAAAAGCAAAACAACATCAATTTCTGTCTTAGTTTGGGGTGCTATAACAAAACATAAATTGGTTAGCTTATAAATAGAAATTCATTTCATATAGTTCTGGAGGCTGAGAAGTCCTAAATCAGGGACCTGATGAGGGCTGTGTTCTGGATTGCAGACAGCCACTTTCTTGTTGTATCCTCACATGGGGAAAAGGGGTATGGAGCTCTCTAAGGTTGCTTTTATAAGGGCACTAATCCCATTCATGAGGCCCCATCCTTCCCATCCAATCACTTCCCAAAGGCCCCACCTCCCAATACTATCACTTTGGGGGTTATGATTTCAACATATGAATTTGAGGAGGACACAAACATTCAGTCCTTAACAATGTATTCATGTGTAAAAAATAATAAGTATTTAAAATATCATACATTTATCCAGTGAATGAGCTAAATCTTATTTGTATCAACATGGATCATCTCAAAAACAGAATGCTGGGAAAAGAAAATCCAGTTCCACAGGGACATGTTTAGAATAAAACCAGTTACGAAATTTTAAGAATGTACAAAATAACATACAACCAAACATTTATGGATACTTATAAAAATGGTAGGGATATAAAACATAGATTAGAAGGATAAATGGCAAATCTGAAATAGTCATTATCTCTGGGTTTTGCAGGTCGTAGGAGAAGAAAGGCGAACAGGGAGAGAGAATGAAGGGTACAAGAAGGGTGACTCTATGAATCTGTAAGATTTTATTTTATTTCTTTTTTAATAAAATGATCCAAAAAACAAAAATCTTTGCATTCCTAGGCTAAATCCTACCTAGTCATGGTGAATAATTCTATTAATGTATTATTGAATTTTGCTTGCTATTATTTTATTTATAGTTTTTCATCTAGTGCCTTGGTCTTCTGTTCACTTCCCCCTCCTCTATATTCTTCAAGATTGAATTTCAGGGTTTTACAATCCTCATAAAAATGAATTTTTAAAGTTTTTCATGCTTTTCTATAATCTGGAACTGTTAGCTGAATATAGAAATAAATTTATTATTGGAAAATTGGAAGAAAAAACATTAGAAAAATCTCTGTTCAAGGAGGCTATTTTAAAACCACCATTTGGTAATACTTTAACTTTTTATTTTACATATTTACTTTTTTATTCAGGCATTACTTTTCACAAATCAATTTTTATCATTCATATTTTACAAAAATATATTATCTTCATCATTGAGACTTTTATTTCTTTACAAAAAGTTGTACATGATAATATCTCGGTTTGATACTCCCTCACATGCCTTTTAGAACACCTCATCATTTATAATTTTATTTGTTTTGTTTGTTCCCCTCTTCAATCAATTTGCCAGAAGTTTATCTGTCTTATTAGTTTTCTTCCAAGAGCCACCTTTTGGATACATTTATCACATCTTGAGTTTTTCTGTTTCAAATCCATAAATTTCTGCTTTGTTCTTTAAAGGATTTATTTCTTCTTGACATCTTTAAAATTTTTTGCTAATCTTTTCACTCCTTGATTTTAAACAGAACTTCATTTATTCTTATACCAAGAATAAAAATAATTTAAGGGCTTTGGCTATATCCAGTAATTTTTTGTATGTCTTATGTTTACATATTCATTATTCTCTTTGATTATGTATTTTGTTTATTTTATTTATTTATTTATTTATTTTGAGACAGTCTCACTCTGTTGCCCTGTGTAGAGTAGCTGGCATCATAGCTTATAGCAACCTCAAACCTGTAGGCTCAAGCAATCCTCCTGCTTCAACCTCCCAAGTAACTGAGATGACAGGTGCCCAACACAATGCCCAGCTAGTTTTTCTATTTTTAGTAGAGCCAGGGTTTCACTCTTGCTCAGGATGGTTTTGAACTCCTGAGCTCAAGCAATCCTCATACCTCAGCCTTCCAGAATGCTAGGATTATAGGCGTGAGCCACCATGGCCAGCCATATTTTGTTTATTTCTCTTTTGACTCCATAATCTCTTAGAAGATTGTTCTTTTTGCCCATTTCCATACAGTAATAGCTGTTCAGTACAAATGTGAAAAGCACAGACTGTAGGAGCAGCACTGATGATGTGCCCAGCACAGCGCCCAACGTGCCACACATACTTGCCCGGTGGTTGTGCTAACTGATCCTGGCACAAATATAAATCCAAGTCATCAGGAAAAACAATGTCGACTCCTTTATTCTAGCTCAAAAGTTGAAATAATAACAATAAAATAAAAAGGAAAAGACTCAGAGTCAAACGTCATCTGCTCTTTAACTCATTTCACAGTTTGAATATTATGCCTCTGCACATCATCCACAGATTATGTGGTTGTATACATTCATCACAGCAACCTTGCCAGTTCACAACCAAATGAAATCAAAAGACTTGACCAAATAAATGTACAGCCAAGGCCTTTTGGCAACGAGCATCCTGACTGCCTCCTCTCCCCCTATCTCCAAGAGAACTATTAATACCAAGAGCAGGCACAGTGTACATCGTATTTGCTGATGTGTAAGATACACACCCCCACCATGTGTCCAGTACGCTGTACTTCAGATGGAAGATCCAGCACGCCCAAGGCCAGTGATGACCCCATCCCCTCAGGGTCAGGGCACAGCATCACACAACAGGTCAACAAGACTCTTACCAACTTTCCAGGAAACAGATCTGTTGACAAAACTTGCAGATCTCCATATGTCCATTCCAAATTTAGGATGTCATTCTGTTCCCATCCATTGTTTAAGGAGACAGGTACAATTTGTTCTTTTACATATACTTTAATGGATTTTCCTTTCAGACTATAGTAATCTATGTCACCTGCCCCCTTCCTTTCAAATTAACTTATGTCACCTATTCAGTATGTATCTTTCCATGTCTTTACTGAGCTCATGCAAACATTCATACATGAAGTCATGTGAAAGATTCTCTTTTTTTTCCAAAAGTGGAATCATGCTATACAAATGTGCTTTTTTACTTAACAAAAGAGTGTTTGTCCATAGAAATGATTTTTAACAATACTATATAAAATATAAAATAATATAATTTATTCAGTTATTGCCTACTTTTGGACATTCTTTTTGTTTCTAGATTTTTGGCAGTATCATTTTTCTATGGAATAGGTACTTCTCTTTCGGTCCTTTAAAAGTGAAATAGCTGGGTCATCGAGTGAGTATATTTTGAATTTTAGTTACTACATCCAGACAGTTTTTCATTTTGAATGCTTAAAGCAATTTTTACTTATACCAGCGAAGTCTGAGAATCCTTATTTCCCCCATAAAATCACAAGCCACGATTATGAATCATTTCCATTTTGGCCAAACTGATGAATTTCTAAAGTGATCTGTTATCATTTTTATATGCATTTTCCCTTCCTTCCATAAGAATGAGCATAATTTAATTTACTTATTGGGTACCTGTATTTCCTCTTCTGAAAATTACCTACTTCGATCCTTTGCCTATTTCTCTACTTGATTTTTTAAAATCTTTTAAAGTTTGTAGAAGTCCTTTGCAGGTTACAAAGATTAGCCCTAGAGTCCTCCCTAGTTCTTTTCCTGGACCTATCAAAAAAGAGGTCATTATTTGTCCTGGGATCACTGGTATCAGTACAATGGGAGCCCAGCAGTGCTGTGCCATTCTTGCCACTACATGGTAGAGTTTGATAAAAAGAAAATCAATATAGAAAAAACAAGTGAAAGAACTAATGGCATCATTTACACGCATATATCCAGCTACACTTGAAGCATAACTATTGTGTTTCCTGGTTATAAGAGCTAATAAATTTCCTTTGGGGGTTGTGCTGGGTTTTTGTCACTTGCAACCCAAACCTCCCTGATTCTAGTGAGTTTGCACATATTAAGAACACACCCTGATTCTGGAACAAGACCTTAGAATCCAAAAGAACTGGACTTTATAAACTCTGGGTCTAAGTAATGTTTGATCTGATCTCATCTTTGTTCCCAGATGTCCCCCAGCTTTCCCACCATGTGACAACCTCTCTTCTGGCACAATAACGCATCAAGCTTATAGGAGGTCACAGTGGATAGCTGTTACATTGGTCACCAAAAGAAGTTGAGTCTCTACAAACCTTGTGGCTTACACACTGAACATTGGCTGGACACACCTAAATGAGGTCCATGCCAGAATTTCCACAGAGCCTCAAGCTACAAATCACAGTTACCCTTACAACCCCTGGATCTGTGAAAAAGGAGTCCTTGAATCCACTTGTGTGCCAGAAGACCTATGCAGGCCAGGTCTCCAAATACACATTTGAAAACACAGCACCTCCCTAAATGGGCTGTCCTAATAAAGCTGATTTTTTCCCTTTATTAAATTATATATAATGAGATTATTAGATAGATAGTGTTGTAAGAGAAAGGAGACAGTAAATGAGGCTCTGCATTATAAGGCTTTGTAAACTCTTCAGTAGGAAGAGAATTAAAGCACCAGATGTGAAACTCATGTTTGAATTAGATGAGAAAGCAAGACCCTGAAATGCTAAGAGTTTAAATAAACTTTGACCATCCTATCAGAATATCCCAGATAGGGTCATTTGGGCATAATAGTAGGTGTCCCAAAGTCTCCACTGCAGTCACCATACATGGGGGAAAATGGAAAATTGTATCAAATAAATGCACCTTTATTTATAAAATATTCAGTACCAAATCAAATCTTCCTGGGGCTTTAAAATAAAATAAAAATTAATTATAAAATTTTACAAAATATTTACAAAATATGCTCTATGTGTTGGCCATCTCTTTATAAAATTTTTTAATGAACATTGTGTCATTAAAGGTGCAGTTAGCTACAATTTCTCATTTTCCCTTATGTAAAGTGACTGTTGAGTGATTTTTGGGACACTAGACAGCTTGACTACAACACTAATAGCTAGCACTAACATTTCTTCAGTATTTTCTATATGCCAGATGCTAAATGAAACACATTTTGTGAAGTATTTTATTATTTTCCCTCATATAAATAACCCAATAAGGTAGGTACCAAAGCCGAGAAGAATCCAAACCTTAAAGAGGTTCTATCAGGGTGGATAAGCTATGTTATTGCTGAAGCAACAAAAAACCTCCATACCTCAAACTTACTAAATGTAGAATATAAATGTTCTTACACAATAACTAAGAAAAAGCCAGAAAGGCTATGTTAACCAGTGTGATGAAAATATTTCAAATTGTATATAAAACCAGTGCATGGTACCCCATGATTGCATTAATGTACACAGCTGTGATTTAATAAAAAAACAATTTTAATTAAAAAAAAAAACAAAAACCTCCACAACTCAAGGGCTGTGTAAGTTGATGAGAGGACTCTGCTCATCTTAGGCTAGTGGGGGTTTCTTCTATCTGTTTCCAGCATCTGCTACGGCAAAAAGAAGAAAGCATGACCAACGTCACTCCAGCTCTTCAAGCTGCCACGTGGAACTGACAACGATTGCTGCTTTTTTGCAGTTCATTGACCAAACAAGTCCCATGTCCCTACCAACTTCAAGGTAGGAAGAAGAGAGGGGTTCAATCCTCCTTTGTGCCCAGAAATAAGAAAACTGAAAATATTTAGTTAGCCCTAAACACAACCATGGAACACAAACTGGTCTGGCTTTTTTTGAGATACAGTCTCACTCTGTCACCCTGGGGGTAGAGTACTGTGGCGTCACAGCTCACAGAAACCACCAACTCCTGAGCTTAAGCGATTCTCTTGCCTCCACCTCCCAAGTAGCTGGGACTACAGGTGCCCGCCACAACGCCCGGCTATTTTTTTGTTGCAGTTTGGCCGGGGCCAGGTTCAAACCCACCACCCTCAGTATATGGGGCTGGTGCCCTACTCACTGAGCCACCGGCACCATCCTGGTCTGGCTTCTTGTAGACACAGAGATGTTGTAATAACTGTAGAAAATTCTCTGCCATTGCTCCAAGTTAAAACCTCGAAGTTGAAAGTCTCTTTGCTTCCACTACCCATATCATAGCAGAAGTCACCTCTCCCTTCCCTCATCACCCCCATTTCTGTCTATAACACCTTCCTTTTGGAATTTTCATCTTTTCACTTTATTTTAATAGAAGGTTTGATGTCCTGGGTATAAAACACTTTACATGTGCACATTTGGTTCTTGGGGCGGGGGGGGTTGTTTTTTTGTTTTTTTTTCAAAGGAAGTTTAAAAACCTTCATTTTGTATTCAAGAATAAATGAGAAGTGGTGTTATTTATAATTGGCTCCCTCTAATTCAGACTAAATGTAGATTAATCCTAATTGATAAGACATAAAATTTAATTAAACCTTAATAAAGAACCTGGGAAGGAGTTCTCAATAGATGATATCAATGGTAATGTTGGATGCTGCATGCTGCATTACTTGAGATAAAACACTATTCGTAGAAGTCTTTTCAGGGCTTTGTGCAAGTTCAGGTATAGGTCATTGTCTCCAGCACGGCATTCATTAAATTTGTGGATAAATCTGAGAGATGGAGTTCTTCACACAGTTCACTGATAAGAAGGTTGGACCACAAGAGCTCCCAAAGACCTTCCCCAGCCTATTGGTCAGAAGGCTGCACAGTTCCCTGACCTCGAAGCCACCCTGAGTCATTGCCAGGAGTTGCCGTCACAGACTACATTTCATCAGATAAACCCCAACCCTCGGAATGTCTCACTGTAGAAATCCAATTAACAGTGCTACATAAACATCGCCCTCCTGATCAATGTTCCCAGCACGTAACATTTTTATTTCATGTACTCACGATATTTTTATGTGTTCAAGAATGATTGAGAACTGATCTTTTGTGGTCGATCACTCCAGTATCTAATTACCAAAAACATGAGCAGAGAGCCCAGGCTGAGCGGGAGACTCAGCCCCCAGGAGGGAACTCCTTCCTTACAAATGGGAGCACAAACAATCCAGTAGCAAAGTGTATCGAAGGAAGCAAGCCCGGGGATTTGTTCTGTGAAGTTCGGATTCGGTCAAGGAGTCACACTCAGGGATCCAAAGCACCACATGTGGCCTTGAGACCACAGGTTTCCCACCTTTAAGAGAAGAGTGGACTGGGTTGTCACCGCAGCAAACTGGAGAGGATCCACCTGGTCTAGAGGAGGTAACCCTTTCTCTACTCTGCTCACCGTTGCCATGAAGAAATAAAGGTTCAATATGGCCAAGTCACTTTGCTCATCATTAGGATCTTTATATTTGAAGTGTAATCTGAAACATAAAACCACATTTTTTAAATGAAAGAAAAAAATGTTTTTAATGTTTAAATGCATTCCAGGCACAGTGACTTTTTCTTATTTATAAGTGGCCTCCTAGATCTTTGAGGTCATCCCTTCCCTTTGATTTATTCTCACCTTTAACAGATACTTAACAAGTGCTTCCTATGGGCCAGGCTTTGTCCTAGGCACGGGAAATAGAAGCGAAGAAAACAAAGATCGCTGTCTTTAGGGAGCTTGTTCTAGCAGGGGAGACTGACAATAATCAAAACACATAGTAAATAAGTAAAGCATATGTTATACTGGATGTGATAAGTGCTAAGAAAAAGCACAGCAGATGGGTGAATTGGAAATGGGGCAGGAGTTGCCACTGGACATTTAGAAAGGGGGGTCATACAGAAGATGACGTTGGAGCAGAGACTTAAAGGAGGAGAGGGAATGAGCCAGACCAGTGTCCGGGAAGAGGGAACAGCCAGTGCAAAGTCCTCAAGGTAGATAAGCGCCTGGTGTGTTCACGAAACAATAAATAAATGCAAGTGCTTGAAATGGATTGAGTGAGGGGAAGAGTGGTAGGAGGTGGGGGGAGAGAAGAGCCCAGAAGGAATCAGAGCACAGGGGCCCCTTGGTCATTGGAATAGCTTAGGTTTTCCTCTGGGGTAGACGAGAATTATCAGAGGGTTTTGAGCAGAAAAGAGAGGTGAATGACTTGTGTTTGCACCAGAATTCTTCTGGCTACTCTGTTGAAAGAAGATTGTATAGAACCAAGGATGGAGGGCGGGTAGAACAGCTAGGAGGCTGCTGCAGTTTCCAGGAGAGACAGATAGATATCCATGGTTCAGACAAGATGGGAGCAGCAGAGGTGATAAAAAGCAGCTAGATTCTAACTAGCCACAGGCACACCTGATGGACTGGTTGTGAGGAGTGAGGAAAATGGAAGATTCAAGGACAACTCCAAGATTTTTAGTTTGAACTGGAGGGAAAAGAAGTCTCTCTAAATCTGCACTAAATCCCACATTTTCTGAGATAATTCCAGGCAGCCACAGTACTCCATTCACCACTCTCTGTCCAATTATAATGATGTCTTTTATTGAACACTTACTATATGGCAAGGTGTTTTATATGCACATTGCATTTAATCCTCTGTCAACTCTGTGAGCTACACAGTTACTCAGCAATAGTTTCCCCATGAGGACATCGAGTCTCAGAAAAGTTAAATAAGTTGTCAGGCTCACAGAGCTAGTAAATGGCAGAGCCAAGATTAAGCCCAGGACTGACTGCAAGGCTCATGAACATAACCGCCAGGGCACACTGCCTCTTCAAATCTGTAATTTTCTGACTATGGACCATGGGTTAGGCACAGGCTGGGGCATCGTACACATGTGGTTTCATTTAATCTTTACAATAATCCAGTGAAACAGGTATTCCTCTTACCATTTTCAAGTGGAAGCTAACTGAAATACCCAAGCCCTACTTTTCTTGTTCAGCAAACATAGTTCTCCAAGAAAATATGATAGGGCATTTTATGGACCCCAAAATTCATATATTAAAACTCTAGTCCCGTATGTGATGGCATTTGGAGATGGGGCTTTGGGAAGATACTTGGGTCATGAGTGTGGAGCCCTCATGGTGGCATTTCTGCCTTTATCAGAGAGAAAGACAACATCTATCTAGCTCTCTCTTATTTGAGGATATAGCAAGAAGGTGTCTGCCTGTCTATAAACCAGGGAAAAAAGACCCCTCCAGAAATCAAACTGTCTAAGACTTTGATCTTGGACTTCCTGGCCTCCAGAACTGTGAGTTATGAATTTCTGTTATCTAAGCCACACAGTCCATGGTATGTTTGTCATAGCATCCTGAACTGAGACAGGGCAGGTAGCACCCGTCCACCTGTCCCAGTATTGACTTGTTCAGAGGAACAAGAAACTGAATGGAGTGGGGAAGGGATTCAAAAAAGGCAAAAGACACAGTCTCTGCATGTAGGCAGAGTAATTCTCCCTGGCAAGAGCATCAGTAATCCATGGCCAGTATACTGCCAATACGCCTTGCTTCAGCATGCGGCCCACCACACTGCAGGCTCGTCCCATGTCACACACTCTACTACACATCAAGGATGCAAAGGGGGGAAAGAGGAAGCTCCTAAGAAACCCATGAGCAATGAAGAATTTTGGAGGCATATGCATTCTGTAAATGATTTGCAAGGCTTATTTAAATGCATCATAACTGCTACTGAGCCAAATGTCTATTCCCAGTTCTTTTCCTTAAATGTTAAAGACTAAAGACAGCTCTTACCATCTGCTGTAGTTTGAGATCTGCTCCTTCCCCCAAGGTCTCCTGGCATGGCAGGCCCTGGCTGGCAGGCCCATACAACACAGCCCACCAGCCTAGCAGGAACACCTAGAAGCAATCAGAACATCTGCGGGCCTTTTCTCTGCAATACGCAGCTGTCGTAAACTTATAACCCTTGCCTCTCAGGTCATGTCAGGCTTGTGGATAGTCAGGAACCTGGGCCCTAGGGTTCAGTCCAGGCCCCACCTACTCTGGATCCTTGGATGTCTGGTTATTCAATAAATATTTACTAAGCATCTGCTTTGTGCCTGGCGTGGTTATGGATGATATGATGGTAATCAAGAAAGATACCAGGCCTGCCCTCAGAAACAAAATCTACATAGACGAGAAAACAAACTTTGAATGAGTTTACTGGCTACTGGGAAGGTGTACAGAGTATTTCAGGAACATCTAAGAAGTAGATGTAAATTAGTGTGGAATCTCCTGGAGTAAGTGATACTGATCTTTGAGATGCTTTAAGCAAGTGTTAGCTGGGTAATGGCAGAGCCTGGTAAATCATCCCAGGGAGAAGGAATAGCGTGAGAACAGGCCCTGAGTCAGGGGAGAGCATGTCTGTTTTGAAGAAAAGAAAGAACCTTAAAACAAGGAAGAGAACAATGTCGTATAAAGCAAAGATATGAGATCTGTGGTGTCTGAAACCTAATGGGTCATGGTAAGGAGTTCATTTTTCATCCCACAGGCAGGGAAAAGCCATTAAGCAAACGAATGACCTGATTAGATTTTTGTTTTGTTTTGTTTTTTTTTAAGCAGGAACTCGACTTTATTGCGTCAAGCAGCCACTTATATAGAACGTGGGGAAGGGGCAGGGAAAGAAGGCAGGGGATGAGATGCGTGACAGGGTCAGGCCAGTGGCATGGTACCACCTTGGCTGTATCTAGGTAGAGGCAGTTTCAGGCCGGGCCTTGCTGAGTCATTGCTACTCGGAAGTAGCTCGATGGATCTACTTCTAGTCAGGCTCGGGAAGTTGCACTAGGCCTCAGGCACATGGCAGGGCCCAACAATTCC
>CAUYPK010160007.1:0-50266 GCA_963574355.1 Loris lydekkerianus | reverse complement strand
CAAGAACCCACACAAGGTATTTTAGAGTATACAAAGATGAATCAAAATTCTAGACCTAAGGAGGCTTATAATCAATCCAATAAAGGTAGAATTATATTAAAGGTACAGAGAGTACTGTGAATTCAGAGGAGGGGGGAAAATAAAAAAAAAAAAAAAAAAAAAAAAATGTGTTGATTACTGAGGCTGCTTCAGATATTCCTGAGGGCCTTACAGAATACATGATAAAAAGATAGCATTTACTATTCAAAAATCAGAAAAATTCTTAATTCCAAAATACTGCTGGCTCTAGGGATATCAGACAGGGAACTGTGGACCTTCTATAACCATTCTAATAACGGCAGTTCTTCTTCAAATATCACAAATCCCATTAAGGTCAGGAAATCATAAACTATAGCCAAGTTCTCAAAAAATAAGAGAGTTACAGATATTTATTGGCTATAATAACAAATAGGATGACTAACACCTTTACGGTTTCATTCTTTTTTAAAATAGTGCCTAAATATTAACATCAATTGTCTTCCTGACCATATTTTATTGTTCTTACCACAAAAGATATTAGCATGGGCTACTATAATTAAAACTAATACTACGACTCAGAAACCCATAAGAGCTATTTACCTTTCTCAGTGCCTGAGAATATGGAGATGATTTTATTCCTGGGCTTTTTTTCCTCTGGAACAGAGGGCAAAGGTTTCAAACTGTGATTGGCTGACAAAGTCTCCTTTCCTCCAGTGCTGAAAATGGTACTGCTCATTCGCACAGGTGGTGCTGGAGGCTTGTCTTCCAGTTCTCCGTTATCAGACATGATTAGAATTATGAAATGACCTGAAACAGGCAAAAAAAAAATACAATTACTAACAAGGTAAACATTACAAACACAGCAACAGTACTAACTACCCCCTGGCACGACTCTAAATTAAAAAATGTTATCCATTTAGAGTGACATTTATAAAATCTGGAAAAATCAATGTTGATAACTGGTTATCAACAAAAGTAATCTCCCCTAACAAAGTTAATAAATGGTTACCTAAGGGAAAGCTTGAAAAGCCAAGTGGAAAGCATGATCAGAATAACATAACTTAATCAACTGATTCTAAGAGACTATTCCAACAAAAAGATGAACAACACAGAATCTTAAAAGAATTCCAAAAAGAAAGATTATGTTCCTACCAGTTAATCAAAGGATATCTCTGTTAGGTCCATCTCTAGAGTACAGACAGAGGGCCGGCTACTGAACCTATCAAACAATACCCCTCTAATCTGATCCATAGCAGCCTGCGGTTACAACTGAGCCTTTACAAAACCTTTCCTAAAGAATTCCTAAAAGAACGTGCTACCAATGCAATATTTGGTCTCTCTCTAAATTTGACATTCTAATTACACACATTAATCTTTTTTGTAGTCACATGAAGCTTGATCTGGGTGTAATGACAAGATCAAATCCCAGTGTGGTCACAAGCCTCCAAGATTCTGTGATACTGTAATTCCCTATCCAGTCAACCTCTCTTATCCACATGGTTAATTCAGTTGAAATTTTAACTTTGTTTTTATACATACTTATAGGTAGATATTTTGTCTTTAAAAAGTGATTTACATACATTAAAATCAGTAGTACAAGGGAGAGGATCCCTGTTTGAATGCTAATACCTAAAGAAAAGGAGGTACAATTTGAGAAGAACTAATTCTACTCCCAATCTTAACAGCTTTTGTTTTCTTCAATAAGAGTATGTTACTATTAATAGCAAGACTATGTATTTTATCTGCCAAAATGATGATTATTCTTCAGCATACAAGAGGAAGAATGAGAGAAAGTAAAGGAGGAAAAACATACATTTCTGGGGACAGCTGCCGAAAAAGGTGAGTAAAAAAGATCTACATCTGGTGCCTGTAGCTCAGCGAGTAGGGGGCCAGCCACATACACCAAGGCTGGCACAATCAAGCCCTACCTGGGCCTGCTAACCAAGACAACTACATCCAAAAAACAGCCAGGAGTTATGGCAGGCATCTGTAGTCCCAGCTACTCAGGAGGCTGAGACCAGAGAATCACTTAAGCCCAAGAGTTTGAGGTTGCTGTGAGCTGTGACACCACAGCAAACAAACTAGATCTACATCTGTGTGTGAGAAAGACTTCCTGGTCCAAGGAAGAAATGAGGGTAAGATGGAAGGTGGTATGACTGACATGCCATCAGATGATTCTTCCTAACCAATTAGTTGATCGCCATGTGGGGGTTGTTTTAGGGTAGGGTATAAGCAGGACACAAGTAGCTATTCTTAAGTGTGGGCTTGCTATCCATACTGACTGTAAGAGAGAACCTATTTTGCTATAGAAGGAAGAAAGATAAAATTTAGAAACAATATTGCAAGGATTATTTCATGAATGGCTAAATCAAAACAAATGTTTAGTGATCATAACACTAAGGCACAGTGGGTTATCCCTGGAATAGCATACTTTCATCTTTAATCACCAGTTACACAAGAAACAGCATGCCAAGTTACAATGTTTGGTTTATGGCTATACCATGAACACATATAAATATGTACTATTTATATAAATTAAGTGAAAAAATGAAGATAATAACAGGGCACAGTAATTACTTAGTGTAAACAGACTACAAATTCTATCTGCCAATGTATCTTCAATTAAAATAAAACAAAATAAACAAGAAAACCAGCTACATGTTGGCCGGTTTTGGGGTTAACAGCAGAAAGTCTAGAATCAGATTGCTTTGGTTAGAATCCTGGTTCCACTATTTACTAAGTATGTGTGACTGAGCAAATTACTTAACTGTGCTTCAGTGTTCCTTGACTTACCCCTTAAGAAATATTTGCCTAAACAAAACCCAAATTTAATATTAAACATATGAGTCATAAATGCCTCACAAAATTACTCAAGATGACAAATATGATAGCAACAATTCTAAGTAATATGCCACGTTAGTGGTAAGATCCTAATAATTTTAAGCATGACCCCTTGTACAATACTGATGCCTGTGCCACCAGCTTAGCTAAAGACTTTATCACTTCATCTCAGAATTTCTCTTGGTCTCATCTTTGGCTGGCACTTGGAGGGAGTTAGAATAAACTCTAGTTTCCTAAAGAGTTTCTATGTGTTCCGTTTTTTGTTTGGAGAATGAAGTTAAAACTAGCTAAATATACTTTAATCACTGTCCAGTAACACACAGTATCACTCTCTCTGGCTACATCTTCCTCAGCAAATGCCCACAACTATAGACTGAGGACTAAACAACATTTAGGGCCATTTAACTCCACTGCTGAATCAATCTGATCTCACATGAATTAAAATCTCACATACAAATCCTATGCTTCATATCCTCCAAACACACCAAGGACTTTCCTAGCCAAAATCATTCCTGTATACATGTTTTTTCATCCTTAGTTTTTCTTCATCCTTTTATTTAAAGTAAATCTTTTAAGGCTCAGTAAAAATTATTTCCTATGTAAGGTTATTCCTGTCTATACCTGTTTAAATGATCTCTTACATTCTCTGAACTTGAGTGGAAAATAAAGACTAAAATTATAAATGTTATTTAATAGTCAAAGACTATTAAAATTATAAAGTACTAGAATTCATCTAGCTCATCTCCTTTATTTTGTATGTGAGAAAACTTAATTGACTAAAAAGTAGTATGGGGCGGTGCCTGTGACTCAGTGAGTAGGGCGCCGGCCCCATATACCGAGGGTGGCAGGTTCAAACCTGGCCCTGACCAAACTGCAACAACAACAACAAAAAAAATAGCCAGGTGTTGTGATGGGCACCTGTAATCCCATCTACTCAGGAGGCTGAGGCAAGAGAATTGCCTAAACCCAAGAGCTGGAGGTTGCTGTGAGTTGTGATGCCACATCTCTCTACCAAGGGCGACAAAGTAAGACTGTCTCAAAAAAAAAAAAAAAAAAAAAAAAAAAAAAAAAAAAAAAAATTAAAAAATAAAAAGTAGTTTGCTAGTGAAGTATCTCAAGAATGGAAGAAAAAATATCCAATGTACTCAGTACTATTATGAAACCAATATATAATCAGCCACACTTTCATGTGAATGATAAAACACAATTGTAGTCCAGAAAGGAGAGAAGGGGGGGGAAGGGAGGGGAGTGCATGGGGAAGGTAATCAGTGGGACCTCACCTATTGTGCATATTGCAAGGGTACATGTCAAATATATTAAGAGTATAAATGTCTAAGCACAACCATTAAATAAGTGAGGTGAAGGCTATGTTAACCAGTTTGATGAAAACACTCCAAATTGTATATAAAATCAGCACATTGTACCCCATAAATGCAGGAATGTACACAGTTATGATCTAATTAAAAAAATTAAGTCCAATAATTTTCAAAAAAATAAAAAAGAGTAGTTTTATTTATAAAAGTAGCATGAAGTCACACAAATCTAATTAACAAAATTAATACTAAAATTTAAGTTTCATAACAAGCTTTTTTCTTACTTATACTAATATACTGAAGCATTTTATGGCAATGAATCACAACACTTACGTTTTTTTCCTGCCCAAAATTTCAAGCAATCCAAAGGTACTATGCATGTTATTAGACAATAATGTTTACAATTCATGGTACACTACTCTGTCCCTAGATGAAACATTATTCTTCTTGAATCTATTAGTTTGTTGTTTTTTGTTGTTGTTTTTTTTTTTTTTGAGAGTCTCACTCCACCACGCTGGGTAGAGTGCCCTCGCATGACAGCTCACAGCAACCTCAAACTCCTGGGCTCAAGCAACCCTCCTGCCTCTGCCTCTGGAACAGCGGGGACTACAAGCACCTACCACAATGCTTGGCTAGTTTTTCTTTTTAGTACACACAGGGTCTTCCTCTTGCTCAGGCTTGTCTCGAACTCCTGAGATCAGGCAATCTATCCACCTCAGCCTTCCAGAGTGCTAGGATTATAGACATGAGCTACCATGCCTGGCCACTCAATCTATTGGTTTTTTAGTCAAACAGCATTTCTCCAAATAACATACAAACTACCCTCTATTAACAAAAATATCTTTGGAAAGACACTTTTTTCCCCTCACAGCTAAATCATGAACTTTAGTTCTCTTTTCCATGAAGCAGTGTAAATTTTTTGTGCACTGCTGCTACCCAAAGTGTCAAATGAGATTGTGATAAGGTTCTTTATAGTCACCTTCATTTTAGACAAAACCAGTAATTGAATACAAAACAATTCATGATAAAATACTGATTTACCTTGTTTAGTTCCATCGTTATCAAAAATGTTGTTTTATAAAAAAAGAGCAAAATGATAAGTAGTGCCTTTTTCCAAATGTGTTCACTTTGTTACTTTTCAGTGAAAAACAAGTAGGCAAAACAAAAATGAGCCCCAAACACACTGTACTCTTCTAACAGGCCCATTGTTGAACTGTGACACAACTCAAACACAAACAATTCCTCAATTGTCTACTGAAGAGGACTAGGGGTAGCTAAATACATAGCAGAAATGAAAAAAGTAGTGGTATCTGGAACCAGTCAGTCCTATCAGTGGAAATCACTAAATTTACTATGATCTACGGGGATCAACTATGGTATCCCAAGTATAAAGCAATTATACCTTTCAGTACCTTATGAATGTTATAACAAAATGCTAATTAGACTTCTAACACTCTTTTAATAAGCTATGAGAGCCTCAATACCCATGACCCTCCCTCCAAAAAGCTTCAAATGCCTATGTGAGCAAAAAACCAATGAAAACATCTCCAATCATCTGAAGATAACACATACACTATAAACAGAATGTTCACAAATCAGGAGGAAAGGAGTGTACTCATTTGCTGATAACAGTTATAGCTCACTAGTCAGGCTCACTAGTAAGAAAGCCAGAGAGAAAAAAGGAAAAGCAGGAAAAGAGGCAGAAAACACAATCAGGGAACTGGTAAAAAATCCAGAAGGAAAATAAAATCTTGCTTCAAACGCAAATAAAGTACTGGATAACATATCAAATCTTTTAAAATGTATGTGCAAGCTATTAAAATGAGAGAGATTGCATGGAGCCCCAAAGCAAAATGAAACCAAAAATCCAAAGATATAAGCAATTTACTAATCCAGTTATTCTTGAGGGATTTTGATTAAACCCTGGAGACCTTGTACTTCCACTCTGTTGGCTGTCACAGGGGACAAGTGATAAAACCCAGAGTCTGCCTACATTGAAGTCTACTACTAACCCCTCCTACATAAATCCAGGACCTAAAAGGTTATAATCTATTTAAAAATAAGTCAGGAATAAATCTCTCTGGACAGAAAAGAACAAGAAATCTTCAGCATTTTGGGCTTGATGATGGCAAGAAGGAAAAAAAAAATCTTTGAGAAATCTTAACAAAATTTATGATCCAAATTCATGCCACTTCTGAGGTCCAAAAAAACCCTAAAGAGATTTAATTCAATGTGGTCCCAAGTTGGTTACACCTTCTAATGAGTGAAAGAAGCAAATATAAAGCCTCCATGGAGAAACCAACTTCAACACAGGTCTCAAATAATATTCAAAGATAAAGCTCTCAGGTAAAGAGCACTTCATGTGAAAAATAAGAAAATAAACAAGGAGACAAGGAGCTATGCTTGAGAACTAGCTGAAACAGATTAACGAAACAGGTATGGAATGATCTGACACCAAATACACGTAAGAACTTGAAAAAAAAGAAACAAGCAAATATGAAAAACACCATACACAACTTTGAGTAAGAAAAAAAATAATACCTGGGCTCGACGCCTGTAGCTCAGTGGCTAGGGTGCCAGCCACATACACGGGGGCTGGTGGGTTCAGACCTGGCCCAGGCCTGCCAAACAACGACAACTACAACGACAAAATAGCTGGGCTTTGTAGCTTAAGCTCAAGAGTTGGAGATTTGCTGTGAGCTGTGACAACACTGCACTCTACTGAGTATGACACCATAAGACTCTGTCTCGAAAAAGAAAAAAGAAAAGAAAAAGAAAAAATAATACCTGAAAATTAAAACTCAACAGTTGAAGTAAAAAAGGAGTGCAGTCACAATAGAAGAGAGAATTAGTAAACTGGGAGATATATCTGAATTACGGAACAGAGAGGCAGAAAATAGAGATGAGTAAGTTGAATGGTCTAACATACATGTATTTAGAATTCCAGAAGATGACAGAATTAAGGAAGGACTTATTCACTGAACAAAGTCAATAGCTGAGAAATTTCCAGAACCGATAAAGAACACAGATCTCTAAGTTAAAGTATGATGAATCAAAGCAGGATAAAAAATATTTAGGTAGCCGGGTGCGGTGGCTCATGCCTGTAATCCCAGCACTGTGGGAGGCTGAGGAGGGAGAATTGCTTAAGCTCAGGAGTTCGAGACTCGCCTGAGCGACAGTGAGACCCCCGACTCATGAAAAAAATGGAAAAACCCAGCCGGGCACGGCAGCGAGCTCCTGTAATCCCAGCGGCTTCCGGAGGCCTGCAGCGCAAGTCTGAGGTTGTGGTGAGCTACCACGCCCACTGCACTTGCCTCAGGGGCATAGGGTGGGACCCTGTCTCAACAAAAAAACAAAACAAACAAACAAAAAAATGTAGGTAGACACACCATGGTGACATTAAAATGTCAAAGACAAGGAGTTTCTAAAATCAGCCAAAGGGAAGAAAGACAGCTACAAAATATTTTTAAAACTTAGCCAGGTATGGTGGCTCAGACCATGTAGTCTCCCACGTATCGCCTTGTGGTCTCAGCTATGTGGAAGGCTGAGGCAAAAGGATCATTTCAGCCCTGGAGTTTGAAGCTGCAAATGATCATACCACAGCCTGGGCAATAGAGCAAGACCCTGTCTCTAAAACAAGAAAAAAAATAAGAGGTAGTTTTCAAAAGATTGAAATCACTACATATTCTTTAATCATTAATAAAAAGATAACAGGGAAAAATCCCAAGTTTGGAAATTTTAAAACACCTCTAAAAAAACATGGTCACAGCTGGGCGCCATTGCTCATGTAATGTAAACCTGGCACTCTGGGAGGCGGAGGCAGGTGGATTGTTAGAGCTCATGAATTAAGAGACCAGTCTAAGCAAAAGCAAAACCCCACCTCTACTAAAAAAAAAAAAAAAAGAAAAGAAAAAATGAGGCAAGAGGATCATTTTGTCAGGCAAGACTTGGAGGTTGCTGTGAGCTATGATGATGCCATGGGACTCTACCCAGGGCCACAGTTTGAGAATCTGTCTCAAAATCAAACAAACAAAAAAACACCATGGTTAAAAAGAGACATCATAATGAGAATTAGAATTTTAAAACTCAGTATCAGCAAAAACTATCTATGAGCAGGGTGCAGTGGCACTAACTCATACCTGTAATACTCATACCTTGAGAGGCTGGGGCAAGAGGATTGCTTGAGGTCAGCAGTTCAAGACCAGCCTGAGCAAGGGCAAGATCCTCTATCAAAACAAATAAACAACAACAAAAACAAACAAACAAAAAAAAACAGGACAACTGGCCAAGCCAGGTGGCACACACCTGTAGTCCCAGCAACTCAGGAGGCTGAACCAAGATCACTGGAGTTTGAAGTTACCATTAGCTATGATGACATCACTACATTCTAGCCAGGGCAAAGATTAAGACTCTTGTCTCAAGGAAAAAAAAAAATCCCAGGTTGATTTTTTAAGCTAACAACAACAACCCCCTCCCAAAAGAAATAAACAAAAACAACAACAACAAGAAACCAAAGTATCAAAACTTGCCAGATTAGATAAATAAAATGTCATATACAAAAAGAAAATTTCAGCCTTAAAAAATGAATGAAATTCTGATACATGCTTATAATGTACCAAGAGTGAGCCTTGAAAATACTATGCTGAGTAAAACAAGCAAACATAATAGGGTAGAAGGGTGGGTATGAGGGATGAGAAATTACTTAATGGGTACTATGTATATTATTTGGAAGATGGTTACACTAAAAGCCCTGATTTCACCACTATACCATGTATCCATGAAACAAAACTATACTGTACCCCTTCCATTTATAGAAAACAAAAAAGATACAAAGCATAGAGTAACTATAGCTAAAAACATACATAAGACATGGGTATGTTTGCAGAAAGTGTATCAAAAGTTAAGAAAATGTACAAATATGTAAAAATAACAAGCCAGGTTACAATAGCTATGTAAGACAGATCAAGAACATCCAACCTCTACAAAATTGGAATTTTTTTTTTAAAAAAGGACATATCATTTTTCATCTAAAAAAGAATATCATTTAATTTATAAAGGATTCATATTTAGAAAACAGAAAAGGACAAATAATGTATTAATTTCACTTGCAAGACACCTAGAGTAATCAAATTCACAGAGACAGAAAGTAAAATAGAGGTTGGGGAAAGGGTAAAACGGGGAATTACCATTTAATGCAATGGCCCCCAACCTTTTGGCACCAGGGACCAGTTTCAGGGAAGACAAGTTTTTCCACAGACAGGGGATAGGGAGGAGGATGGCGGTGGGAGGTGGTTTCAGGATGATTCAAGTATATTACCTCTCCACCTCAAATCAGTCATTAGATTCTCATAAAGAGCACAATCTAGATCCCTCACTTGTGCAATTTACAGTAAGGTTTGCACTCCTGTGAGGGGAAGCTTTGGCTGTAAATGCAGCAGCTGTGCTTGCTCCCGCTCCCTGCCACATACTTCCTGATGTGCACTGGGTTCCTAACAGGCAGGCCCTGGTCTGCAGCCTAGGGAGGAGGACAGCAGGTTTAATGAATACAGGATTTGTTTGAAATGATGATAATGTTATGGGGAAGGACAGAAGATGGTTGTACAATCACTGTGCATGTACATATCATGCCACTGATTAGTATACCTAAAAGTGGCTAAAATAGTAAATTCTGTTATGTATGTTTTACCACCAGCACAACAAAAAACCCTGCAGAATGTGAGCCGGGTATTGTGGCAGGCACCTGTAGTTCCAGCTACTTGGGAGGCTAAGGCAAGAGGATCACTTGAGCCTAAGAGTTTGAGGTTGCTGTGAGCTGTGACACCATGGCACTCTACCAAGGGCAACAAAGTGAGACTGTATGTAAAAAAAAAAAAATTACAGAACCTTGGACCCAGATGTCCTATGTCTTGTAATCTATTCCAAAAATACTCCTGCAAAATACAAAAAGATATATGCACCAGGATGTTATTGTAGCATTACCACAAAAGACTGAACCAACTCATATAGCCATAAACAGGAGAATGGCTGAATTAACTTCAGTACACAACATATTAAAGCATTATGAAGCTACAAAAACTGATGACAAAAACCACTCTATATACTGTCATGAAGTGATTCCCAGCTAAGTGAAAATGCAAGTCAGGGGTAAATATATGTATGATACGCCACCATTTACCTATGACGGTGGGGGGAAGGAAGTATAACAATACATACGTATACCCAGGCTTTTTTTTTAATGAAAGGATAAACAAAATTATTTTCTAGCTTTACTGAGATATAATGGACAAAACCGTATATATTCAAAGGGTACAACATGATAATTTGATATACATACACACTGTATAATAATTACCACTATCAAATTAATTAACACATCAACCACCACCCATGGTCACCATGTGTGTAAAAGTGGGCTGTGTCTGGGGGTAGGGGAGGAGGCAGGGGCAGGGGAGGGAAGACACAAAATGGAGATTTCTCTGAATATATCTTCTTTGTATATTTGATTTTGTAAGTCATATAAAATCACTAGCCTAAGTAGAATGAACATTACTTGTAGTAAGATACCGAAAAGGCCCAATCTAACAATCCATTCCTCATTAAAAAAAAAAAAAAATCCTTACACTTAACATATAAACTTCATTTAGCTTTACAATTTAAACCAAATGAAGACCAAAACACCAAACAACTGAATGATGTAAACTGAGATTATTGAATTAGTGGTTGAAAATTGTCATGTTCTTCTACTCTTACATCTTTAAATATTAAGATATCTACAATGGAATTTTTGTATTACATTACACATTCAGCAAATATTTATTAACCAGATGACAATGCCTCTATTATTTTCTGCTATGATGTGTCATATTTTCTCAACTGAACTCTGCGCTTTGTTAGAAGACAATAATTTCATAGTTCTTTTTACTCCCAATAGCAAATTGTTATATACATTATATAAATTGTTATATATATCCTAGAAACTGTGTTTTTCAAATAAGCAATGTTAGCCAGTTTAGGCAAACAAACTACTGCCACTAAACAAGTCATATACTTAAAGCCAAATCATTTTCCTTTTAGTCCCTTCATTCAATCACCAATAAAATGTAATAACACCTCTAACTGTCTATTCTCACAGTGGTAGAAATGGGCAACTACAGGATGTGAAAAGTGCTTTGAAAAGTTCTGACCTTGGGCAGCGCTTATGGCTCAGTGGGTATGGCACCAGCCTCATATACTAAGGATGGCAGGTTCAAACCTGGCCCTGGCCAAATTGCAACAATAAAAAAATAGGGGGGCATTGGGGTGGGTGTCTGCAGTCCCAGTTACTCAGGAGGCTGAGGCAAGAGAATCGCTTAAACCCAAAAGTTTGAGGTTGCTGTGAGCTGTGAAGTCACAGCACTCTACCAAGAGAAACATAGTGAGACTCTGTCTCTAAAAAAACAAAGAAAGGTTTTTAATCTCGCTGGGCTCAGTGGTTAGAGCACCAGCCCCGGGCACCAGGGTTGGCAGGTTTGAACCAGTCGGGGTATGCTTAACAAAAAGAAGTTTTTGCCTCAATTTATTAATTATTACTTATTCTTTTGTCATCGTTTGCTATATTACAAGAAACAAGTATCATTAGTTGTAAAATGTAAATAAAACTGTATATAAATTATTAAGATAAATACAAACTTGCAGGAAAAAGAGAAAAATATAAAATTCAACTGAATTTTTTCTATGCTAACCAAAAAATGAAATAGAGAAAAAATATACCATTTATATTATCATTAAAAAATTAAGTTATGGCTCGGCACCATAGCTCAGGGGTTAGGGCACTTGGCCACATACACCGGGGCTGGTGGGTTTGAACCCAGCCCGGGACCCGCTAAAACAAGTCACAATAACAGCAACAGCAAAATAGCTGGGCACTGTGGCAGGTGCCTGTAGTCCCAGCTACTTGGGAGGCTGAGGCAAAAGAATGGCTTAAGTCTGAGTTAGAGGTTACTGTGAGCTGTGATGCCACAGCACTCTACCGAGAGCAACATGATGAGACTCTGTCTCAGAAAAAAAAAAAAAATGAAGTTATTAGGACAGAGGTTCCCAAACCTTCTCGGTTCATTACACCCTTGCTATCTCAGTAATTATTTCACAGTAGGCCAGACACGGTAGCTTATGCCTGTGATCTTATAATTCTGGAAGGCCAAGGTGGGAAGATCCCTTGAATTCAGGAGTTCAAGACTCATCTATTAAAAATAGAAAAGTTAGGGTGTTGTGGCAGGCACCTGTATTCCTAGCTACTCAGAAGGTTGAGGCAAGGAGGATTACTCAACAAAATGCAACTCTGTCTCAATTAAAAAAAAAAAAAGAAAGAAAGAAAATTAGTTCAGTGTTCTTACTAGAGGTGTCCAGCCTACAGCTCAGAGGCTACATGCTGTTTTTGTGAGGACTTTGCTTATCTGTTGCGTCAGATATCACAAAAAGTATGCAGAGACCTTTTTTTTTCTTTTTTAGCTAATCAGCTTTTCATTAACATTTATATATTTAATATATGGCCCAAAACAAGGCTTATCTTCCAACCTGCCACAGAGAAAAAAAAAAGGTTAGACACCCTTGCTAAGCCAAAGGAAATTCCAAACAGCTTCCTTTTTTAATGGTTAAGTACAACTTCATTAGTGTTCATGTCCTAAAATCTTAGTAACTATTTGAAAAAATAATACACATAAATAGAAAGAAAATAATACCTTTACTTCATTCCCAATCATGAGTACTTATGAATGGGAAACATGTGTCTGACAGACACTGCACAAACCTTGGACACCAACCACCCCAATTTCCTGTTCCACATTGACTTTCATGCTTTTAATCTCAGTCAACCACTTCAAAAAGACAGAAATCGGTGGAGAGGGATCACTTGAGGCCAGAAGTTCATGACCGGCCTGGGCAAAATAGCCAGACCTCACCTCTAAAAAAATAAAAATTAACTGGGCACAGTGGCACATACACGTAGCCCCAAATACTCTGGAGGCAGAGGATCACTTGTGTCCAGCCCAGGAGTCTGAAGCTGTAGTGAGCTGCCATTAGCCACTATACTCCACCCTAGGCAATAAAGCAAGACCTTTTCTTAAACAAACAAAAAGAAAGAAAACTATCAAATGTATCACAAACTAATATTAAAATCATGATCTTTCTAAAAGTCCGTGCACTGTCAAAGTAGATGTTGATCACTGTTTCCGCCTAAAGTCTAAAATATTCTGTGGTACCTACCAGCTCAGTCAGGCTCCCTGAGGATGCCTTGGCACAGCTTGGGAACCATCCTAGAACTTTTATATAGAGATAAAAAATGTACTGAAAGGCACTTCAGAGCTAAATAAATGGAGAGAGATCTGGGTGGCACCTGTGGCTCAGTTGAGTAGGGCGCCAGGCCCCATATACCAAGGGTGGCAGGTTCAAACCCGACCCCGGCCAAACTTCAACAAAAAGTAGCTGGGCATTGTGGCAGGTGCCTGTGGTCCCAGCTACTCACAAGGCTGAGGCAAGAGAATCGCCTGAGCTCAAGAGGGGGAGGTTGCTGTGAGCTATGACGCCACAGTACTCTACCAAGGGTGACAAAGTAAGACTCTGTCTCTAAAAATAAATAAATAAGTAAAATAAAAATAAATGGAGAGAGATCCTAATATTAAAGACTCAAAAAACCTAGACTACATGTGGTGTATCCCAGCACTTTGGGAGGCCAAGGTAGGATGACTGCTTGAGGCCAGGAGTTTAGTAATGGCCTCCAGAGTATTTGGGGCTATGTGTACGTGCCACCCATCTCTACTCAAAAAATAAAAGCTTTGCTGGGCTTGGTGACATGTATCTGTAGTCCTACCTACTCAGGAGGCTGATGTAGAGACTGGCGGCACTACCCCACAAGGCTGGTTAGCTTTAAATCCCAGAAGTGAATTTGATGGTGCCACTGTACTCTAGCCTGGAGAACAGAGCAAGACTCCCATTTCAAAAGAAGAAAACACTGGAACCTGTACCAGACACCACACCACTTGTATGTAGGTTACCACAAAAGTTTTGAGACAAACTATGTTATGTTACATTATTTCACTTAGAAGAACCAGAGTTGACAGCATCCTTTCTGATTGCCTCACTGAAGTTTCAATTTGCTTGGCTTATCGCTATTGCTAGGAGGGCTTCATTTGTTTCCACCTGTGCAGATTTTATGTTTCTTGATTTTTCTGTATCTCAAAACTTTGGTATGACCCACATACATCTTTTCCGATCTTCCTAGCCTCACCTGTCTCTGTTCAAGCTGCTACTCCAGCAATCACACTTTCATGTTGGCAACTGCTTCATTCTCCATTCTCCCTTCCCTATGTGTCTGTTCCGTGGGAATGTACTCCCTAACAAGGAAAAGATATATAAGCTCTCTGCCTTCTAGGGAATCCAGATAAAGAAAGACCCTAACCTTACATCACACGAAGAAAAACTTCAGACAAATTAAAGAAAAAGACAAGTCACAAACCATTATATATCTACAATAAAAGTGACAAAAATTGTATCTTGAATATATTAAAAATTCCTATAAAGAAAAAAAGAAAGATAAGCAATCCAATAAATAATGAGCAAATGATTCGAACTGGTATTTTACAGATGACAAATGGCAAACATACATGAGAATATGCCCAACTTCAGAAACTATGAAAATGTCTATTAAAGCCTCTAGCACAGGGGTGGGGAACCCGAGCCTTAAGGCCACATGTGGCTTTCTAGGTCCTTAAGTGGGGCCTTTTGACTGAATCTAAATTTTACACAACAAATCCTTTCATTTTTATTAATACATTTTGTT
The DNA here is from genome assembly GCA_963574355.1 of Loris lydekkerianus. Taxonomy (NCBI): domain Eukaryota; kingdom Metazoa; phylum Chordata; class Mammalia; order Primates; family Lorisidae; genus Loris; species Loris lydekkerianus. Next base: position 35,281 of record CAUYPK010160007.1, on the reverse strand, counting down.
AATCTTTTATATTTTTATTTTTTTAAAGAACATACTTGAAATAGTAAAGAACAAAATAAGTTTCAATGAAATAATCTTCCCAGATTAACTGGCACTTCTAGAACATTAGTAAGCGGTAAGGGCTTAACGATGGCAGTCCTGCTCTTCATTTAGCTCTTAACTTCCCCCACCTAACTGGTGCCACTATCCTATAAAGCTGCTTGGTGAGAGTTTATGGGAGTCAAATACCCCTGTCCACTATCAGCTTTTGACAGTGGTGTACTATGTTTCTGTTTGAAGTGGAATTTATAAACAGCTGTACAACTTGACAGCATTTTTTAATTCTTTCTGCTTAACAGCTCCATGATGTCTAAGACCAAGAGAACACTAAAGGAAAAAAAAACACATTTTTTTGAACAAAGGTTGGGAATTACAGTATTACCTTGTTTCTGCTAAAGATGGTTTGTCTGTGATACTGCAGTTATCAACATTAAAGAGATTCAATCCTCATCATTATATGCTCAACAATCTTAAGGACCACAAACATTGTAAATCAGGTAGAGACACAAAAGATTGTACTGCAGAAATCAAAAGATGAAAAGCAAAAGCAAAGACAATTCTTTTAAGTAGCAATAAAACCTGGAAATACCACCACCAAGGCAACTTATAAAGTAGCTTATGTACTCAGGAAAGAAGGGAAGCATTCAGTGATGGAGAAATTGTGAAAGAATATACTGCCACGTTGTAGGATGCTTAGACCTTGATAACATTTCAACAAGTGCCACTTTCAAGGAGAACTGTAACTGACTGGGAGCACGAATTGGCCTTAAACGTAACAGGTAACTTCATACAATACTTCAAAAGCAAATTATGTATTATTGGCTCAGCACCTGTAGCTCAATGGTTAGGGCACTGGCCACATGCACGAGGGCTGGTGGGTTTGAACGGCCAGGGCCTGCTAAACAATGACAACAACAACAACAAAAATAGCTAGGCATTGTGGCGGGCGCCTGTAGTCTCAGCTACTTGGGAGGCTGAGGCAAGAGAATCTCTTAAGCCAAGAGTTTTGAGGTTGCTGTGAGCTGTGATGTCACAGCACTCTATTGAGGGCAACATAGTGAAAATGTCTAACAAAAAAAATAAAAGTGGGTGTTTGTCTGAAATATACATATATTATTCAATAGCTTTGGATGAATCAACTGATACTACTGACTTGGTGCAGGTTTAATACTACAATCAGGTCATAACAGAAGATTTCTTTGCTACAAAGAGTTCACTTGGGACACTCTTGCAAAGAGAATACAGGAAACAGATATCAACAACTTTCAAGATAAATGTCTTAAAGTTGGACTGAATTTATAGTAAATGTACAGATGGGGCACCTTCCATGACAGGAAAACATGAAAGGTTTATTGCACAGATAAAAAAAGTATTAACAGATCCAAATGCTCTCATTTCTTTCACTCTAATCTTGTGGCAGTGGTCTGTTAGGGACTGGGCTGCATGGTAGGAGATGAATGGCAGTCCACCAGAGGATTCATCTCTATACCTACTCTTCGTTGCTTATGTCACTGCCTGAGCTCTGCCTCCTGTCAAATAAGCAACAGGACTAGATTCTCATAGGAGAACCCTACTATAAACTGTGCAGGGAGGGATCTAGGTTATGCACTCCCTAGTAGTAAGAATCTAATCCCTCCCATCCCTGGCCTATGGAAAAATTGTCTTCCATGAAACTGGTTCCGGCCAAAAAGATTGGGGAACTCTGGTATCTTCTATCCGCAAAATCTCTGTGCTAAAGCTACTATTTTAAGTGACAACTTTCCAACAAGTTACATATATGATTAACTATATTCACACAAATGCAACAAGGCATCTTCAGTTTCATAACACACTAACGTTGAAAGTTGAAGAATGAGGTAGTCAGTGTGGATTTGCCATATCATTCTAAAGTGCATTGGCTGTTGCAGGGACAGATGTTAGCCAAAATTTTATCTGAGTACAAATAGTTAATTTTTATGAAGAACAGAATCAGCAATGTGAATTATTAAAAGAAAGTTTTTAACAGGAATGCAGCATTTGTGTGTGCTATCACACCAAATCCAAACAACTTGAGTATTTCTTTGTAAAGTTAAACTAAGTCTCTGTATATGATAGTGGCAAAAAGTCCAAGCATTTAGAAAAAAGCATGTTACACACCAAGCATATTAAGTGCAAAAGTAATTTAAAAAGAAAGAAAAAAATCCATCTTTTTTCTTTTTTTTTATTTTTGCAGTTTTTGGCCATGGCTGGGTTTGAACTCACCACCTCCAGCACATGGGGCCGGTGCCCTACTCCTTTGAGCCATAGGCACCTCCCAGAATCCATCTTTTTTCAAAACATTTCTCCAAAAGGAGCTCATCCACTAATTTCATATTAGTATTGAATACATCGAGTAACTTTAAAATTAACAAATAGTTTTCATTTTTTGAAATTATTAAGCACATAGTAGTTAGTAAAAAGGGACACAAAGAAAGGGACTTCAAGGGATGTGGGAAGAAAACATGGCCTGCTGAACCAGGAAGTCTGGAGGTCCCATAAGAATGTGGGTATGCTGGGCACAGTGGCTCACGCCTACAATCTCAGCACTGTGGGAGGCTGAGACGGGAAGATTGCTTGAGTTTAGGAGTTCAAGGCTTGTCTGAGAGACCCGACTCATGAAAAAAAAGGGAAAAACTCAACCGAGTGCCGCTTTGAATGCCCATAATCCCATCAGCTTCAGAGGCTAAAGCAGCAGGATGCCCACAGCAGGAGTCTGAGGTTACAGTGAGCTACGAAGCCATTGCACTCCGCTCATGGCATAGGGTAGAACTCTGTCTCTACAAAAAAAAAAAAAAAAAAAAAAGGTGGGCATGAAGTAACCTAGGTTATCAATGACCAATAGAAAAAGGCAATACTGTCTGGAGGTGCACAGAGGCCAATGAAACACAGTCACTTTCAAATGAAGAGGGTATAAATACCCCTGCAGGCCTTTGCACCTGTCTCTCTCACCTCTCCTTCAATGAGAAGGACACACAACTCTTTCTTTGGAAGCCCTCTAAACTTTCTTTGTTCTTTCTAAATAAAATCTGTTTCACCGTGAAACTTGTGTAGGTTACTTCTGCTCTCTATCCACACGGCCTGTGCCGCTCCAGTTTTATTTTCAGTTTCTGCTCACTTTTACTTTGGATTAGCACTGTGCCTCAGCTGAACTTTCTAGCTCAGCCAAGGAATCAAACCAGGTCAACTGGATTTGGAAAAGCTTGACCCCCAACCCCCAAGAGTTAGATTTTTACAAAGTAAGGTACACTTTTAGCTGTATCTAACTGAAGTTTCCTGAAAGTGGCCTTATTTGATTATAGCCAAATTAATGCAGCCTTCAACACGGGAAGTTCCCCCACCTCTGCTCTAGCAGTTACCATTTTACACCTTCTACACTGGCAAAAATTGTAAGACTGAACAAAACCAAGTATTAGAAAGGACGTAGCACAAAGAAAATTTTCATACACTGCTGACAAAAATATAAATTGGTAAAACTACTGTAGAAAGTTTGGTATCACTTTGTTAAGTTGACCATCTGTCTGTATATTCTATGATTCAGCAATTTTACCCTCAGAATAATTCTAAGAACCTTACACATGTGCAAATGTGTAAGAATACTCATAGTAGCAGTGTTTTAACAGCAAAAGACTAGAAACAACCCTGTAGTCAGACAGAAAAGTTATGCACTGATAACATATCCCAAAATCTCGATGCAACAAAGGTTTCTTTTTTTTTTTTTTTTTTTTTAAAGATAGAGTCTCTGTTGCCATGGCATCAGCATACCTCAAACTTCTGGGTTCAGGCAAATCCTCCTGGTCAGCCTCCCAAGTAGCTGGGACTACAGGCAACCACCACAACACCTAGCTAATGTTTCTATTTTTAGTATAGACAGGGTGCCACTCTTGCTTAACTGGTGTCCCAGAGTGCCAGGATTACAGGCATGAGCCACTGCTCCTAGCCATAATTCTAAAGGAGACTGAGTCTGAGGAAGTTAGCTCTTCTTCGTAAGGTGATCTAGGGATTAGGTTACTACCATCTTAAACTTCCACCACCTTAACACATAACCATCAAAATGGAAGAGAGTCATTGAAGAGGCATGTGGGTTCTTTACTGTCTCAGTCCACAGCAACATGCTGAATTCCCCTCATAGATCAACAGAACCTGGAGCATGGTAGGCAATCAGTAAGTACTTACTGAATAAATAGGTCAGTACAGAGGAGTAACACACAGAGGAGTGAACATCACATCAAAATGATATAAAAGAATGACTTCATAAATAACTTAAAGGATAGTTTCTACAGACAGAAAGTGGGTAAAAGGTACTCCCGAGTGCTGACCAGGCAGGGTGGGTAATGTTATCCTAGCACTCTGGGAGGCTGAGGTGAGAGGATCCCTTGAGCTCAGGAGTTGAAGACTAGTCTGAGTAAGGGTGGATCCTCCATGTCTACTAAATATAGAAAAATTAATGGGGCCGGCATTCTGGTAGGCCACCTGTAGTACCAGCTACCCAAGAGGCTGAGACAGAAAAATAGCTTGACCCCAGGAGTTTGAGATTGCTGTGAACTAGGCTGACACCATGGCTCTCTAGCCCAGGCAACAGTGAAACTGTCTCAAAAAAATAAATAAAAATAAATCCAGGTACTAATTAAAGGTCACAAATGGCAACCAGGCTACTCAGAGCCAACCTGAAATGGTCCTGAGTAGCATGTTGCCACTTTATCCTGTATGCTGTGAAGAGAAAAATTCTGAGGCTACATGCCACCTGTGGGGCAGTATAAAATGAAATAATCCAGCAAAGATAGTCAAAAAACAATGACAAAGCAAAACAAAACAAAACAAAACAAAAAACCCTTTCACTTAAAAAAAAATCTTTAGAAGGTGAGGAAAGTTTTAAAAAATAATAAAAAATTTTTTAAAAAGGGTAAAGAAAGTTTTTAAAATATTCCTAAGCAGCATCAAATTGCAGAGAGATTAAAAAAAAAAAGGTGGGCTTGTCGACTGTAGCTCAAGCGGCTATGGTGCCAGCCACGTACACGAGAGCTGGCAGGTTCGAATCCAGCCTGGGCCTGACAAACAACAATGACAACTACAACCAAAAAATAGCCGGTGTTGTCCTCAGGTGCCTGTAGTCCCAGCTACTTCGGAGGCTGAGGGAAGAGGATCGCTTAAGCCCAAGAGTTTGAGGTTGCTATGAGCAGTGACGCCATAGCACTCTACCCAGGGCGACGGATTGAGACTGTCTCAAAAAAAAAAAAAAGTGAAAATTTAAATGTTTCCCTTTACACTTCCCTACCCCTCCCTGAATTCCAACTGCACTAGTTGCTAAAGACAACAATCATGCTTTATTAATCTTGTATTCCCAGGACATAATACAGAGCTTGGCACATAGAATGTGTTCAACAAATACTTACTAAAACGAACTGAGAACAGATATGTAAGTTACAGAAACAAACATCACTAGATGTTATGTAAAAGATGCCTTAAAAAAAAAAATGGATCTCAGCTGGCTAAATTTTAGTAGTATCAGTGGTGTGAAAAAAATTTCCAATATTAAAATTAAGATATTTTTGAAATATAGAGTGTTATCATGTAGGCAGGGCAATTTTCAACAGGAATTTCCTCTTAAAGTCATCTTCAGGGTGGCGCCTATGACTCAGTGAGTAGGATGCCAGCCCCATATACTGAGGGTGGCAGGTTCGAACCCGGCCCGGGCCAAACTGCAACAACAACAAAAAGTCACCTTCAATCATCTGTCTACTTTATAACTTATTTCCTTACAAACATCATTCTGTAATATATCCAACATGAGTGGTCATACTAGCCATAGAAGGCTATTTAAATTCCTATTCAATAAAAATAAAATTCAGTTTTAGTTTTATTAGCCACATCTCTTTTTTTTTTGGGGGGGGGCTGGGTTTGAACCCGCCACCTGTGGCATATGGGACCAGCACCCTACCCCTTTCAGCCACAGACACCGCCCATATTAGCCACATCTCAAGTGCTCAATAGCCACATGTGGCTAGAGGTTACCATAGTGGACAGTGCAAGTGAACAGCGTTTATTTCCATCATTGCAACAAGTTCTAATTGGACAGCATTGCTCTAAACATTACACATGCTTCCACACAACTGCTTCTACATACAGGAAGAGTGGTTATTTTTCACTCAGATATTTTTCTTTTTTGTTTTGGTGGGAGTGAGGAGTATAAGGTGTCACTCTGTTGCCCAGGCTGAAGTGCAATGACATGGTCATCACTGAATGTAACCTTGGAATTCCTGGGCTCAAACAATCTTCCTGTTTTAGCCTCCAGGATAGCTAGGACTACACGTATAAGCCAACACTTCTGGCTATTTTTTTTTTTTATTTTTTGTAGAGATAACGGTCTTGCTACATTTTCCAGGTTGGCCTTGAATTCCTGGCCTCAAGTAATCCTCCTGGGTTAGTCTCCCAGTATGTTTAGATTATAAACATAAACCACCATAGCCGGCCTAAGTCAGATATTTTTAGGTCAAAGATTATACATAAACAGGTTAAAAACTCAACTTACACAAAAGTTTTAATTTTTTGAGAAGAGTGGCCTTGCTTAATGGGAATATACCTCATCCTGCAATTTCCTAATAAAAGTTAAAGATTAATCCTATTTATTCTTCCACTAACAGACACTGTGGGAGTTATATTTTGCATAACTTCTGAAAAAAGCTCAACAGAAGAGCTGAAAAGTAGGCCAGGTCAGGTGGCTCATGCCTATAATCCTAGCACTCTGGGAGGCTGAGCTGAGTGGATTGCTTGCACTCATGAGTTCGAGACCAGCCTAAGCAAAAAAGTGAGACCTTCATCTGTACTAAAAATAGAAAAACTGAGGCAAGAGGATTGCTTGAACCCAAGTTGGAGGTTGCTGTGAGCTATGATGCTACAGCACTCTACCCAGGGCGTGACAGCTTGAGCCTCTGTCTCAAAAAAAAAAAAAGAAAAAAGAAAAATTTGCTGGGTGTGGTGGTGAAAAGTGATGTAAATCTCTTTTTAAAACTCCTTTTGAAAATCTGCTTTCACAGAGTCCCAGAGTGAATAGCAGGTGTCCCTACCCAAAAACCACATATGGAGGGTCCACATATGGAGGACAGAGTAGCAATTCCAGCAATAAAGCTAGTCTTTAAAAAAGGCAGGAAGCCAATTCTTAGACTCTGACAACCTGCAGCCATTTCTATTAACAACTGACAATAATCACTACTTTTTCTTTCTCTTTGTCCCTCCCTAAAATCACCAAGCCACGTGGCCTCAGGGCTGATACCTCCTTTCTCTTTCTTTGAAATGCCACACCATCTCCCAGCTCTCTTCCCCTGCCTCCCTTTCCATTCTCTCCCTCTCTCCTCTAAGATAAACATTTTTACTTTTATATATCCTAATTTCTGTGTGAGAAATTTTTCTGTACCTGTGTGAGCTCCTAGTGAGTTTTCAGACCCTAATACTTTTCCTTAGATTTGTCACAATAGTGAAGCAAACAATTCACTTCTATACCAAGCTGGTTAAAATGATGAGACGTCATCAAGAACTAGTCTGGATTTAGCAGGTGAAGTAAAATAAAATCTTAAGGCTTTCCCCCAGTGGCTGACTGGACTCCCTTTTGGTCAAGAGGATCCCCTAAAATTGAGTTGCTACCCATGAGAAAGGAGATCAGATATGCTTCACCATGTCCCCTGCCTCCTTAGAGATGTCCTATGTGACTCATTAACAGGTCTAAGGCTATGCAAGACATTTCTGCAGGTCCTCAATGTACACAACAAACCACTAGAGTTTGACTCTGGTTAACAGACCCTTATATTAACTCAGAATTCCTTTTTTGCTGACTCCTGGTCTATTAGACAGAACTTAACTCTTTCAGTCAACTGTCAGCTAAAGAATCTTTATATCCCCCTATAACCTGTGGTCCCCCACTTTTGAGATGTCCCATCTTTTCGGGCTAAACCAATGTATGCCTTCCATGTATTGACTTGTATATAATCCCAGACTCCCTGAAATGTATAAAACCAAACTGTAACCCCACCACCAGGAGTCCACTTGCTTAAGGCTTCTTGGATATGGTTCCAGGTCATGGGCCTCAAATTTGGCTCAAGATAAACCTCTTTAAATTATTTTACAGAGTATGGCTTCTTTTCTGTTGACAAGTAGTATAGGATATTTCTCTGAAAATGGGCTAGCCTTTATATATCCTAATCATTTATAAAAGCCCACTTGTGAGTTAACATCAATACATTTGTTTCATTCTCTGAAAGTACTATCCAATTTTTAAATTATAAATGTCAAGAAATAGAAATATTTAAAAAAGAAATAGAAATATGATATTATAAAGTCTTTCTCTTTCATGAGAAATATGACATCTTTGGTATCTGGATAAGAATTAATCCCTACACCTCAACAAGGGCAAGATTCAGTTTCCATTTTGTTTTCCCATATTGAATCTGCTAGAACCCTGATCCTAAGAGAAGTATCCACCTAAAAATCTTTGGACAGAGAAAAATGGACTTCCAAGATATAAAGTTCCATTAGAAAATTACCTAACAGCCACTTGAAGAACACCAAAATAATGTCTAATATTGTCTATTTCGACTAACTTGTTAAAGAAGTTACGCAAATAAACTTCGTATGTATATTTTTATTTAATGATTGATTTAGAGACAGAATCTCACTCTGTTGCCCAGGCTAGAGTGCAATGGTGTCAGCCTAGCTCAAAGCAATCTGAAACTCACAGGTTCAAGCAATCCTCCTGCCTTGGCCTCCAGAGTAGCTGGGCCAATAGGCGCCCACCACACCACCACGCTAATTTGTCTATTTTTAGTACAGACAAGATCTCACTCTTGCTCAGGCTGGTCTTGAACTCCTGAGCTCAAGTGATCCCCCTAGTTTGGCCTCCCAGAGTGCTAAGTTTACAGGCTTGAACCACCACCAGGTCCTGGCCATATATTTTAAATATTAAAAGTAGACAATTCCTCAAAGTGTCTGTTTATAAAGGTTAGTATTATTATACCTCAAAGTCAATATTTTTCTATATATATACAAAGATATAAAAGCAGCAAGCACTATCATAAAGCTTCCTCTCCCTATTACATCCATTCAGAGTTAATTTATCAGCATTTAACAGTGGATATCTCTGCTGACAATAGACAAAAATATTTGTCTATATTTTAGTTACCCTAAAATGAACATATGCTGTTTTGTAAAGAGGAAGAAGGAATCTTCATTAAAAAGAAAAAAAACCTACACACAAACTCTCTCAAATACTTCTTTTACTGTCATAAACTGATAGGATCTCTACTCTTTCTCTGAGCTTCCAGAGCAATTAATGTAGTTCCCATGCTAGTTATTGATTAGCAGCTCTCAATTCTCAGCGTACTAATAAAATGGAGCTGGGACTTTTAAGTATCTTTCCTTTGCCAGGGCATAATGTTAAATTAAGCATTATCAATAGAGGGTGCTGGAGAGACATTTTATAGAAGAGTTTTGCATACTGGTTCCATCTGTCACCTGACTACTGATGGGTTCATGATGGATCCTCCAGCATCAGGTTCCTACAAGGCAAGGTGGCCAGCAGCACTGAACCAGTTGAAACTCTGTTTCAGCAGTCAGCTGCTACTCCCTCCCTCTCCTGGGCAGTTTTGTAGCAGAGTTAACAGCTGTCCTTGGTATCCTAGAGGCCAGATGTTTAGCAACTTTGGCCAAGAAATAATTATTATTGCCAGCCAGCTTCTTTCAATAACCATGGTCTCTCCAACAGGCCTGGATCTCAGTTCTGGAAGAAGGAAGGCTCTTCCCTGGGTGCTCTACCTTAGTTGTTTCTTACTTTTGCAATTTCTACACTCTTTCATGTTCTATTTCTTTCTTTCTATATATTATTCAGTCCATTGTGGAACATTTAAGTTTGTGGAGGTTTTTTTTTTTTTTTTTCTTTCTTTCACTGTAGCTCACTGAGACTCTGTTGCTCAGGCTATAGTGCCATGGCGTTAGCCTAGCTCAAGCAACCTCAAACTTCTAGTGTACCTTCTGCCTCAGCCTCCTGAGTTAACTGTGACTACAGGACCCTGCCATGCTAATTTTTCTATTTCTAGTAGAGATGGGGATCTCACTTTCAGCCACGCTGGTCTTTAACTCCACAGTTCAAGCAATCCTTCCACCTCAGCCTCCCAGATTGCTAAAATTACAGGTGTGAGCCACCACGCCCCGCCTGACAGTTTTACTAATACCTCACTACTCAATTCTCTTGTTAGTCAATTTTTATCTGTAAGTACGGAACTACTATGTTCTTAGGTTTAGTTGCAAGCTTGAAGTAAATATAAGTAAGCATTGTTAATCATTTTAGCTGATGAAAATAGAGACTTGTGTTGTATCACAATATTATGGTCACTTTAGTAATTTGTCCTAAGGTGGTTGATAAAATTTCTTATTTTATTTTATCTCTTTTTGCATAAACCACGTAACTGAGAACAATTATACTCAGGAAGTTCTAAGTCTATGGGAAGCAGGACAATTTTTATGATTGGGATGAATATCTGTACTATATATATAACCCAGAACAACAAAGTATCTTATTTAGTATTTGTTTAGGCTTCAATGTGCCCATCTTTGATCAGGGATATGGTGGTGAACAACAGGCTGGGCCCTATGAGATTCAATAGTTTTAAATTCTAAAGTATCAGGTAAAGATGCTATTTAATCAAAACTTGTCATAACTCTGGAAAACAAAGCAAGAGAATCAGTAATGTTTTAAACAAAAAGTCATAAAAAATTAATTCGGTCCCACATAATTCATTTCTGTTCCATTTGAGGATGAGTTACCAATATTCACAGATCTATACATTAGCTTTCTAATTAAAAGTCCTGGAAGTTTGCTTTATTTTAAACCAGTAGCATGTTATACTCTCCAAAGCTATTAGTAATCGGCTTTTCTTGGAGAACCTAGCCAGTTAAAACACACACACGCGCACACACACACATTGAGAAGCTCAGCAACATCATGAGAAATTTTTTGACCATATTAAATAATTTAGTCATATCAAGAAAGGCCAAGAGCGTAGTACCATAGTATACTATAGGAAAACATCATCCTCCCAAATCATCAACAAAACATTCTAACATCAGCCCATAACAGACCCAGAACCAGAAAGGGGAAAGGAAAAAGTAAATTACAGGAGCCAGAAAGAGATTGAAGATGAGCCCAATCTCCTTAAAGAAAAAAGATGAGATCAGTAAGACAGAAGATCTTGAGCTGTCAAGATATCTGTGAATTAAAAAGGAAACAGCTTACAGAATTAACATAACTACATCATGAAATTTCATTGGAGTCATAAAATGCTTTTCATGAAATGACTGTTTCCTATAAAATTAGTCATTTACTTAGCCAAATTGATATAATTGTAAGATTACAAGACAGTTTCCCAAACAATCAAAACACGTAATATAGATAGCTGAAATACAAATATACAAAAAATCTTTTGTTATTCTGTTAATATTATATGAAAATCTTGCTCAAGAGGAGGAAACCAAATTATTTTGTTGTATTAGGTTATTAATGATAAAGCCAATTTTAATAAAATCTTATAAAAAATCCACCTAACTTTAACCAATTTTATTGTTAGTTTTTATAACCTTTAACTTTTATATCCATGTAATTCAAATCATCCTTTACTTGTTTAATTTAAAAGTTTTTAAAAGTCGATTACTCTTTTCATATTCAAATTACCCCATAGTTTGTCTCTCCTGATTGGACCCACAATAACACACCCTCTGAACTTCAGTGACTGGACTTTGACCTTTACTTCTCTTTCTACAAAATTATAAACTGGCTGGTGGTCTGGCATCCATAGTTCACAGCATCCTCAAACTCTAGGACTAAAGTGATCCTCTTGCCTCAGCCTCCTGGTGCCTGCCACAATCTCCGGCTATTTTTAGAGATGGGAGTTTCGTTCTTGCTCAGGCTAGTCACCATTATTTTTTCCATTAAAAAAAAAAATCTTGTCTTGACTCAGCACCTGTGGCTCAAGCAGCTAAGGCGCCAGCCACATACACTTGAGCTGGCGGGTTCGAATCCAGCCCAGGCCCGCCAAACGACAATGACGGTTGCAACCAAGGAATAGCCGGGCATTGTGATGGGCGCCTGTAGTCCCAGCTACTTGGGAGGCTGAGGCAGAAGAATCGCTTGAGCCCAGGAGTTGGAGGTTGCTGTGAGCTGTGATACCACAGCACTCTACCCACGGCAACAGCTTGAAACTCTGTCTCAAAACAAACAAACAAAAAAAACCCTTCTCTTTTGGGTAAATCTGTAGGACTCTTAATGCATGGTTCCATTTATGACATACAAAATAGATTAGTAGTTACTTAAGAGTGTAAAGTATGAGTGACTGCTATATAGTGCAAGATTTCTCTTTTGAGATGATGCAAATATTCTGTAATTAGTGCTGCTAGTTGTACAACCTTAAAAACCAAAAATCCCACTTATAATCTTTTTTTTTTTTTGAGACAGAGTCTCACTCTATCACCTGTGGTAGAGTGCCATGGAGTCACAGCAACCTCAAACTCTTGGGCTCTAGCGATTCTCTTGCCTCAGGCTCCCAAGTAGCTAGGACTACAGGCGCCTGCCCCAATGCCTGGCTATTTTTTGGTTGTAGTTGTCATTGTTGTTTGGCAGACACAGGCTGGATTCAAACCTGCTAGCTCCAGTGTATGTGGTTGGTGCCCTACCCGCTGAGCTACAGGCACTGAGACCCCACTTGTAATCTTAAAGGGTAAATATTATCATACATGAATTATATCTGTTTTTAAAAATTTAAGGGAATTTTTAAGATAAAGAAAGAAACCCCAGCAGGGCAGATATGGATGTAGAGAATAAAGAAGGACCACCTAATGTAGGCAGAGGCAAGGGTGGAGAGTTAGTGTCTGGCAAAAAAGATATTCTTACCAATTATGCCAGAAGCTCCTAGAGCAATTCATGAAGAAGAGGTCTAAACATGATTTGAAGAGAAGCATCATTAGAATAATCACACAGCCTTTCAAATGGGACTACTTCCAAGGCGACAAAACCACTTAAAGTTATTTTTTTAATTTGCTGTGTTTAGGAAAAGAATCATTTCTATGATCTCAAAGTCATGCCTCCTACATTCTATGCTATTATTCCTCATATCATTAAAAAAAAAAAAAAAAAGTTTAGGGGTGATGCCTGTGGCTCAGTGGCTGGGGCACCCACCCCATATACCAAGGGCGTTGGGTTTGAACCTTGCCCCAGACAAACTGCAACAAAAAATAGCCGGGTATTCTGAGGGGCACCTGTACTCCCAGCTACTCAGGAGGCTGAGGCAAGAGAATCGCCTAAGCCCAGGAGTTGGGAGATTGCTGTGAGCTATGATGCCACAGCACTCTACCAAGGGCAAAAAAGTAAGACTCTCTTAAAAAATAAAGTTGGCTTGGTGCCTGTAGCACAGTGGTTATGGCACCAGCCACATAGACTGAAGCTGGTGGTTCGAACCCAGTCCAGGCCAGCTGAACAACAATAACAACTGCAACAACAACAAAAAATAGCCGGGTGTTATGGTGGGCACCTGTAGTTGCAGCTACTTGGGAGGCTGAGGCAAGAGAATCTCTTAAGACTAAGAGTTAGAGGTGGCTATGAGCTGTGACACCACGGCACTCTACCAAGGGTGACATAATGAGACTCTGTCTCAAAAAAAAAAAAAAAAAAAAAGTTAAAAACAGTCATCACTTTAAGAAAACACAATCCTGCTGTCTGAATTAATTATTCTGCTAGTAAAATTTCTAACCAGTGACAGAAAAATACAGAATAAAAATGTGCAGTTTCTCCATTTAAAAAAAATTAAATACCCTTACAGGCAAATAGACAAATTTTACAAATCATTTGTTTCAGACTTTCACACCTGTATCATAATTCCCCAATTCCCAAAACAGCTTTCTCAAAACTTGTAAGTCACACCAGCTTATGACTAAAATATTATTATTCCTACATTTATTCTAGGTCCCTTCCAGTCTATCCTACATACTACAGATAGTAAACTTTAAAAATATTTAACTCTCACTTCATTCTCCTAATTAAAACTTTTCATGGTTATTAAGAAAAAGCTCAACAAATATATGCATGATCTAACTTTCCAGGCTTATCTCTTTTTAATGTTTATAGGCTTTAAGCTTTCCCATTCTTTCAATTTTTCCAATAGCCATCTCAAGTCTTCAAAATACAACCTTCCTGGAAGGTTTTCTGTTTGGTGACTCATCACTCTGTCTGCTCAGGACCAAGGTAATTCTTGCCACATGGGACTTTTAGTGCTAAAACCAGAAAATCCCTGGGCAAACCAGGACAAGTTGATCACCCTACTTTCTGTCCAACACCTCAGTTTGGCAAGCACTTACTTCAAGTATTTACCTAAATGTGACTTTCTCAGAAAACCTTCTCTGATTTCTCTTCATTCCCATCCCATAAGCTTTAGTTTATTTCCTTCTATTTTAACATTTATCACACACAGAAAACCTTCTCTGACATCTCTATTCCCATCCCATGAACATTAGCTTATTTCCTTCTATCTTAACATTTATCACACGTCTGTCTTCCCTAACTATATTATAAACTCCACAAGCATGAATCCAGTATGTATCACTTACACAATGGACATTGTGTCCAGTCCAGAGTAGGGAATGAGTCATTATTTGTTGAATGAATCAATCAGTGAATGAAAGGATTTTATCTGTGACAGCATCAGACATAAGCAAAGGTTTTTTTCATTACAACAGCGGTTCTCAACCTGTGGGTCTGGGTCACAACCCACAGGAACTATATTAAAGGGCCACGGCATTACGAAAGTTGAGAACCACTATATTAGAAGATCTGAAAAAAAAAAAATGACACCTGATATCCTAGCCTTCTGGAAGGCTGAGGTGGGTAAATCCCCTGAGCTCAGGAGTTCAAGACCAGTCTGAGAAAGAGACCTGTTTCTACTAAAAATAGAAAGACTAGCTGGGGGCTCAGCGCCTGTGGCTCAAGCAGCTAAGGCACCAGCCACATACACCTGAGGTAGGGGGTTCGAATCCAGCCTGGGCCCGCCAAACAACAATGACGGCTGCAACCAAAAATCAGTCGGGCGTTGTGGCGGGCGCCTGTAGTCCCAGCTACTTGGGAGGTGGAGGCAGGAGAATCACTTGAGCCCAGGAATTGGAGGTTGCTGTGAGCTGTGATGCCATGGCACTCTACCCAGGGTGACAGCTTGGGCTCTGTCTCAAAAAAAAAAGACTAGCTGGGAATTGTGGCAGGCACCTATAGTCCCAGCTACTTGGGAGGCTGAGGGAAGAAGATCTCTTGAGCCCATGAGTTTGAGGTTGCTGCTGTGAGCTATGATGCCATAGCACTCTACCAAGGGCAACAACATGAGACACTGTCTCAAGAAAAAAAAAAAAAAAACCTGAAAATTTTGAAGATAAACTCACTATTCTGTGTTCTTTAAGGTCACTAGAGAGCTAAGACAATTAAATGTTTCAATTATCTTGTTCTTCAAAACTGATAAAATTGATCCAAAAATCTCACACTTTAACCACATGTTCAAGATGAGACCCCCACCTCCCGCCCCAGACATTAAATAATCTAAACTCTGACTCTTCAATCTCTAATACAATTATTAGTATTTACAACAGATCATATTCCTAACCAAAAGATGGAATTCTAAGTAACAAGCATAATAATAAATATGATCTAACTCATAAGCCAGTAAGGAGATTAGAGCATATGGTAGCAAGAAGTGGGAAATAAGGCTACGTTGAGTGGGGCCAGAAAGTCACAGGTGCCGGGCAATAGGGAACACCAAGGTTTTAAAGGCTTTACTAGGTTTTACGAGGCTTATTCTAGTAAACAATGGTATCAATCAGAAGACGGTACAAATTACCATGAATAAAACTTTGAAGGATTTCTACTAGCTATTAAGTTTACTCAGTATTAAGTGATAAAAGACTCAGGATCCAAGCACGCTCTACCTCACGAAATGAATTATCTACCTAAAGAAGATAAGATGACACCCTGTCCCTCTCCATTAGACTTCTCTTTAATACTATATTTAGAGACCCAGAGTCTGCCTCAAAAAAAGCAGTCAGCCATCTAGCCAAAAAATGCAGAAGCAGCTTTTGTGGGAGCCAGAGTTCTTTATCTTCCCCCTTGATCTTTCTACGTACATTTAGGAGACCATCATGCAAGTTCCAAAAAACAAACAAGGAACTGTCTATGTGCTTGTGTGTATGTAAGATCAGGTAGAATTGTATAAGGGCAAAAGAACCTGAACTGACATGTTGCTTCCTGGGAGGTGCAGTCAATTAACAAGTAAAATGTTATGTTGTGGGGCAGCACCTGTGGCTCAAAGGAATAGGGCACCAGTCCCAAATACCGGAGGTGCCAGGTTCAAACCTGGCCTCAGCCAAGAACTGCAAAAAAAAAAAAAAAAAGTTATGTTGCGGGTAGAAGGTTGGAATCAGAAAAGCCCTAATAGAAGCACATGCCAGAATAGGGCTGCTCCACACTTTGCCAGTTCAGAGAGTTACAGACTAAACCAGAGTAGAATAAGATCCCACTACTCTAGTGCAGTACTCCATATTAAATGAATGTCTATTAATCACTGGAAATAAGGCATGGAGCTGTGTATTTATCCCTCAGCAAGAGACTCGAGAACTTTCAACCAGAATCCTAGTCAATTGTAGAAGGGCAATCTATAAAAATTTCTGACAAATGCACATCAGGTAATATCTAACAATATTCATACTATTCAATAATGAACAAGCCAAAAAATTTGAACACTAATCCCAACAACAACAAAAAAAAAAAACACAAGGAAGAGGGAAGATTACCCTTCTTACAGAAGCAGAGCTTGACTTAGAAGGTAATAACCTCAAGTCACAGAACTTGCGATCACTATTTGGCAAACCCTATGAAACAGACAAAGACCAAGATGAACTAAGAATAATTTAAGAAAAAAGAGAAGGGTGAAGTGGACTGCCCACTTTGGGAGGCCAGGAGTTTGAAAACAGTCCTGATCAAGAGCAAGACCCCACCAACCCTCCATCACTACAAAAAGAAGATATTATCTGACAAAATACTTTTAATAAAAAGGAAAATTCAGCTCAGCGGCCACAGCTCAGTGGTTAGGGCACTGGCCACATACACAGAGGCTGACAGGTTTGAAACCGGTCCAGGCCTGCTAAACAATGACAACTGCAATAAAAAAAGTAGCCAGGCTCTGTGGCAGGTGCCTGTAGTCCCAGCTACAGGGAGGCTAATCAAGAGAATCACTTAAGCCCAAGAGTTTGAGGTTGCTGTGAGCCGTGACACCAAGGCACTCTACCTAGGGTGACACAGTGAGACTCTGTCTCAAAAAAAAAAAAAAAAAAAGAAAAGAAAAAAAAAGGAAAATCCCTTCCTCCACCCTGGCACAGGAAAAATGGAAGGGGGAGGAGGTCTGAAACACAACAATTAGTGCCAGACCATATCAAACAATATCAAAAGAATTTCTGAGGAAGTTGGTGACCTAACAATCATTAAATCTTATTCCTACTTAAAAATGTTAGCTGAAAATGCATGCTAGAAGGCATACATGATGAATCAATTTAAATGTAAATCTGAGAAAACAATGAAGATTGAATTCATCTAAAAGTTTAAATAATTTGTATTAACACTGAATGTAATTACCAAGAAAAAAAGTCTTGAAAAAAAGATAAACTGGGAGTAAAAAAAATTTTTGTTTTCAGACTAAAAGCAATCCGAAAATTTTTTCTATTTAGACTTGAATTCACATAAACTAGAGGATTTTATTTTTAATGTCTGGGATTCAATTAGAGTGCTAAGAATTAGGCTGTGCTGATTGCATTTGTTAGATAAAGTCCCTCTTATAATTGTATCCCACCCCTATAAAGTAGCGGATTTTAAAAACAGGACACAGCCAGGCATGGTGGCTCAAGCCTGTAATCCTAACACTCTAGGAAGCTGAGGTATGTTGCTTGAGCTCAGGAGTTCCAGACTAGCCTGAGCAAGAGCGCAGCCCCCCTCTCTACTAAAAATAGAAAAAAATAGCCTAGTAGGGTGGCGGGTCCCTGTAGTCCCAGCTACTAGGGAGGCTGAGGAAGGAGGATGCCTTTAGGCCAGGAGTTTGAGTTTGCAGTGAGCTATGATGATGATGATGCAATTTAGCCAGAGCAACAGAACAAAACCTTGTCTCAAAAAAAGATTTTTAAAAAATTTTAAAAATACATATTTACAAAGCAAAAACCAGAAAACACGCACAGATAAAAAAACAAAATGTTGTAAACATACAATTGAATATTGCCTTAAAAAGGAATTAAGTATACAGCTGGAGTATCTCTTATCTAAAAGTGCTTCAGATTTTAGAATATTTATGTATATGTAAATATATATGAGACCCAAGTCTCAAAAAAAAATTCATTTGTTTTCATACACTTTACACACATATCCTAAAGGTAATTTTAGACGATATTTTTAGTAATTGTATGCATGAAACCAAGTTTGTGTAAAGTGTACAATTTTCCACTTACGGCATCATGTCAGTGCTCAAAAAATTTCAAATTGTGAAGCACTTCAAATTTTAGATTTTTGGATTAGGGATATTCAACCTGTAAGATGTACTACATAGATAAACCCCTAAACATACTATATGAAATAATGAGCCAGACTCAAGGACAAATACTGTATGATTCCATTTATATGAAATATCTAAAAGAGGCAAATTCACAGAGACTAACTAGGCACTTAATGACAAAGATGGTAATTTTATATTACATATACTGAGGATGCCAAAAAGTATACCATATTTTAAGAAATAAAAATACTTCTCCGCAATGCCACCCATAGCTCAGTGGATAGGGTGCCAGTCACATATACCCAGGCTGGTGGGTTCAAACCTGGCCCAGGCCAGCTAAACAGCAATAACAACTGCAACAAAAAAATAGCCAGCATTGTGGCAGGCGCCTGTACTCCTAGCCACTCGGGAGGCTGAGGCAAGAGTTGGAGGTTGCTGTGAGCTGTGATGCCACAGTACTCTAATGAGGGTGACATAGTGAGATTGTCTCAACAACAACAACAACAACAAAATACTTCTGGGTGGCACCTGTGGCTCAAAGAAGTAGGGCGTTGGCCCTACATACCAGAGGTGGCAGGTTCAAACCAGGCCCTGGCCAAAAACTGCAGGGAAAAAAAAAAAAAAAAAATACTTCTGCAATTACAAGAAATTCAAGATACCATATACAAGGTAACAAATGGGCGGCGCCTGTGGCTCAAAGGAGTAGGGCGCCAGCCCCATATGCCAGAGGTGGCGGGTTCAAACCCAGCCCCAGCCAAAAAACAAAACAAAAAAAAAAAACAAAAAAAAAAAACAAATGTTCACAGTTTATACTGAGTAATATAGTTTTTTCCCTTTCTTAAAATGTGTATACTTCTTTTGGCAGCCTCTGTATCTCATAGAATTTTAAAAAAACAATAAAAGAAGCAACAATGAATCGTTAAAAGATAAAAAGCAGGGTATCTGGGTACAGTGACTTACACCTAAAGCCCTAGGACTTTGGGAGGCCAGAACAGGATTTAAGACTAACCTGAGCAATACAGTGAGATTCCATCTCCACAAAAAATAGAAAGTATTAGCCAGGAAGAGTGGCACCCAACTGTAGTCCCCACTACTTGGGGCGAATTGCTTGAACCTAGGTTACAATGAGCAATGATTATGTCATTGCATCCTTACTCTACAGAACAAGCCCCTCTCTCAAAAACACAAAACAAAAACTTCAGCAAGAATAATACAAACACAAGGGTACATGTGAAACTTAGTAAATGTAGAAGGTCTATAAAACCAGTGTATGGTGCCCATGATTGCATTAATGTACACAGCTATGATTTAATAAGAAAAGAAAAAGAATACAAACATACAAGAATGCATTCACTGTGACAAATTTATAGTCTAAGCATTAATTTTGGAATAAAGCAAAAAAAGCTAAAGGCAATTTGAAGAAAACTATGTGTCAGTAGGTATTCTGGCTCATTCCTGTCATATGAGTACTCTGGGAGGTCCAGGTGGAAGATCGCTTAAACTTAGGGGTCAGAGACCACCCTGAGCAAGAGCAGAACTCTGTTTCTACTAAAAAATTGAAAAATTAGCCAGGTGCCTATAGTCCTAGCTATTCCGGTGATTGAGGGCAGGAGGAGAATCACTTGAGCTCAAGAGTCTGAGGTTGTAGTGTATGATGAGACCTCCGCGTTCCAGCCTGGGCAACAGACTGAGACCCTGTGTCAAGAAAATAAAAATAAAAATATGGGACATAATTATAAGAGGAACTTTACCTAACAAATGCAATAAGTGTAACCTGGTTCTTTGTACCCTTAACACATCTCCAATGATTAAAAAAAAATTAACATTAAAAAACTACATGTAATTTAAGAGACCACAAAAAATAGCAGCAAAGACAAAAGTTGAATAACTTATTGAACAAAGAAGTAGAGACACAAATTTAAGACAAGTAAAAGGTAATATGTGAATATATTAAAAAGAATCATCTTTATTGATGAGACATAATTCATAATGAAGACATTCAGCATTATAGAATTCACACGTGTTCCAAGAAACAATACATCAAAACATATGATAAAAATCATCAGCATCGCAAGAATGAGAACACAAGTAATACACTGGGAGAAAATATTTGCAAAAGAAATATTTCATATAACGAAAGGACTGTTACCCAAAACATTCAAAGAACTTTTAGAAGTCAACAATAGGAAAAAGACCCAACTAAAAAGTGGGCAAAGATCTGAAAAGTTCACAAAGGATGATATAAAGATGGCAAAGAAGCATGTGAAAAGATGACCAACATTGGACATTTTTAAGGAACTACAAACTAAAAAACAGTAAGATACTACTACATACCTATTAGAATGGCTGAAATCCAAAATAACGGTAACATCACATGCTGGCAAGGATGAGAACAAACTGCAGCTCTCATTCATTGCCGGTGGGAATGAAAACTGGTACAACAATTTTGGAAGATAGTTTAGCAATTTCTTACAAAACTAAATACACTCTTAACATAAAATCTACTAGTTATGCACCTTAGGATTTACCTACTTTGGCTGAAAACTCATGTCCACACAAAAATCTACACACGAGGATCTCAAGGGACATTTTCTAAACATAAACAAATGGTTGATAAACATATGAAAGAAAAGATGCTCAACATCACTAACTCATAGGCAAAAATCACAATTATGAGATAACACCTCACATCCATCAGGAGGGTTACTACTAAACAACAAAACAAGTGTCGGCAAGAATGTGAAGAAATCAGAACCCTTGTGCAACTGGTGAGAATGCAAAATGATATAGCCACTGTGGCAAACAGTATGGCAGATCCTCAATAAAACTAAAAATCAAATTACTGACCAGGAACAGTGGCTTACATCTGTAATTCCAGTACTCTGGGAGGCCAAGGCAGGATTGCTTGAAGTCAGGAATTCAAGATCAGCCTGGGCAACACAGGAAAGTTAAAAACTAGCTAGTCTAATGCCTCTAGTCCTAGCTACTTGGGAGGCTGAGACAGGAGGATTTCTTGAGCCTAGGAGTTCAAGGTTGCAGTGAGCTATGAGCTTGTGTACCACTGCACTATAACCTAGGCAACAGAGTAAAACCCTGTCTCTTAAAAAAATAATAATTACCATATGATCCAGCAATTCTACTCCTGGGTATATAACCAAAACTTTATTTATTTTTGAGACAGAGTCTCATAATGTCACTCTTGGTTGAGTGCTGTGGCGTCACAGTTCACAGAAACCTCAAACACTTGGGCTCAAGCAATTCTATTGCCTCAGCCTCCCAAGTACCTGGGCCTACAGGTACCTGCCATAACGCCCCGCTATTTTTTGTTGCAGCTATCATTGTTGGTTAGCTGGCCCAAGATGGATTTGAATCCGCCACCTTTGGTGTATGTGGCTGGTGCTGTAACCACTGTGCTATGGCTGCCAAGCCTAACCAAAACTTTAAAAACAGGGTCTCAAACAGGTATTTGTACATTCATGTTCACTGCAGCATTATCCACAGTGGCTAAATAACGGATAAATAGGTAAATGTCTAGTGATGGATAAATGGATAAGTAAAATATGGTACACACACGGAGGAATGTTATTCAGCCTTAAAATAGGAAAGAAATTCTCACATAAGCTACAACATGGATGAATCCTGACAACATTATATTAAGTAAAATAAGCCAGCCACAAATGCAAATACCATGATTCTACTTACATGAAGTACTTAACAGTAGTCAAAATCATGGAGACAGAGAACAGAACGAGTTACTGTTTAATGGGTATAGATTTTCACTTTTATAAGACAAAAAGGTTTAAAGATAAATGGTAATGGTTGCACATCATGATATATTTGATATCACTAAACTTAAAAACAGTTAAGATGGTAAATTTTGTTATATGTATTTTGCACCACAATAAAAAATAAGGTAAAAAAAGACACTACGCATGAATGTTTATAGCAGCTTTATTTATTATCACCAAACCTGGAAGCAACCAAGATATCCTTCAATAAATAAATGGATTAAGTATACTGTGGTATATCCAGACAATGTATTATTATTTAGAGCTAAAATGAAATGAGCTACAGGGAAAGAAGCCAAGTTGAAGAAAGCACACACTACATGATTCCAATTATATGACATTCTAGAAAATATGGCAAAATGATGGAGACAGTAAAAAGTCGATTGTTGGCAGGGATTAGCATTAAGGGGAGAAGGAACAGGCAGAGCAGAGAACTTTAAGCCAGGGAAGCTATTCTTTATGCTACTATAATGGCTGATACATGTCACTATACATTTGTCAAAACCCACTGAATGTATAACATCAAGAGTTAACTCTAATGTAACCTGTGGACTTTGGGTAGTAATGATGGTCAACATTGGTTCATCAATTGTACCAAATACAACATCCAACACTGGTGCAGGATGTTGATGGCGGGAGGGCTTGGGGGAAGGAGGAGCAGGGAGCACAGGGTATTTGGGAGCTCTATTCTTTCTGCTCACTTATCGTGTGAACCAAAAAGTAATGTATAAGATAAGGTCCATTAATAAAAATAATTAGAAATAAAAGAAAGTGATACTCATTCATTCAACCAACACATACTTATTTCACACCTATTTGTTCAAAGGTCAGTGGAATAGAATAGTACCAAACAAGTAAATGGGAAAAAAAAAAACACTTCAGATGGAAGTGCTATAAAAAAGAATGAACACATCAGGACAAGAAGTTAAGATGCTGAATGGAGGCAGGTGGAGACTCTTTTAGAAAGGTGATGAAGGAAGACCACTTCAAAATATGGCCTCAGTGATACAGAAACGAAATACAGTATTCAGGCAAAATAAAAATGTAAAACTCTCAATGTGAGAATAAGCTTATCAAAAAGAATGCTATCTCTTAAGTCTTTGACAGATTAAAAAGATCAAAAAGTTAGTAAGAACTATTATTATTAATAAAGACTAAGTCCGATAATCAGCAATAACTATCAGTAAGGAAAAATAGCTCAAATAATCTGAATGATTAAATGTAATGACGAGGCATATATAAACTCAGAATACATTACAAACAGAAAAAGTTATTTTAAGTTTTCACAGAATATTTACCAAAATGGATTATGCTTTAAGTGAAAAAGAAATCATCAATAAATTTTAAAAGTATTTTAAAAGACTGTATTTGCTGACAAAAACAACAGAAAATATGGATGCAAACAGAAGTATCCTAAACACCTCTTGAGTTAAAGAGGAAATCAAAACTAGAACTACCATTTGGATACTACTGAGCATCATTTATTTAAATCAGAGTACAGCCAAAGCTGCACTCAGAGGGAAAATAAGAGCATTCAATGCTTTTATTACTAAAAGAGAAAAAGGAACTAAGATTCACTGAATTAGAAAAATATAATCAACAAGAAAAAGAAAAAAACAACAGGTGAGTAAAATAAAAGAGAAAAGCAGGAAGGGGGGATTCAGAAAGCCAAACAACAAACAGAATAACTAAATCTCAAAAGTAGGTTGGGCATGGTAGCTCATGCCTGTAATCCTCACTTTGGGAACCAAGGCAGGAGTAGTGCCTGAGCCCCAAGTGTTTGAGGTTATAGCGAGCTATCATTGCACCACTGCACTCCAGCCTGGGCAACAGAGGGAGATCTTGTCTCTAAAAAATAATAATAAAAAAAAAGTAAATAAATAAATCTCAAAACTGGTTAGTGAAAACCACTAAGTAAACATCCAGCAAATCTAGAAAAATAATAAACTCACTAATAAAAAATGGAAATGAATGCCACAGATCTTGATGAAAAATTAATACTACATACATCTATGATAAATTTAAAAATCTAAAAGAAATCTGATCTAAGAAAATACAAATTATCAAAAGTGACTTTTGAATAAGTAAAGATTCCTGAATAGATTACAGAAGTAACCAGACATTAGCATATGGCATATCCTCATTAAATTAAATTTGTATGAGATTCTCATCTAACCCTTTGATAAATTCTGTATATATGACTAATATGAGTGAGGTTTAGGTTCTTCACAATATATACCTCTGTTTACTAGCAAATGTACTATTACATACCCTTATCAATAGTTACCAAAAAAATTGTATTATCACCTAAATAAATGGTCCAAAAACATCTGATAAAATTCAGAAGACTTCTTTATTTTTTGTAAAGTAGGAACAGAATAAAATAATAAAGAACCTGCCTCTAAAATCAACAGTTGCCATTACTGTAAGAATATCAGAGGCATTTCAAGACAATGATCACTTCTTATTTGAGTCTTGGAGTTTTTAGGTCAATGTAATAAAAACCTAAAATAGAAATAAATATTGTACTATTATTAAAAAGGAGGCTGAAATTACACTTATTTTCAGATAAAACAATTAACCTGAAAAAACAAACGTAATTGCACTTTTTAAAAAAACTTTTGAGACAGTCTCACTCTGTTGCCCAGGCTGGAGTGCCAAAGCATCAGCCTAGATTGCAAAACCTCAAACTCCTGGGTTCAAGCAATCCTCCTGCCTCAGCCTTCCAAGTACCTGGGGCTACAGGAACCCACTACAATGCCCAACTAATTTTTCTATTTTTAGCAGAGACTTGCTCTTGCTCAGGCTGGTCTGAACTCCTGTCAAGCAATCCTCCTACCCCAGCCTCCAAAAGTGCTAGGATTAGAGGCATGAGCTACCACACCTGGCCTAAAAATCATTTTTAAAAGAAAGTTCAGGATTAAGGGAAACAGTCCAGATTTAAAGTCAAGTAAAATAGGAAAGTATTCAGAATTTCAATTCTATCAAAATTAACTATATACACACATATATAAAGAAGAAAAAGTACTAGCAAGAAACGTATCAAAATATCATCAGCAGAGTTATCCACTGGTGATGAAATAGAAGGGTATTTTTTTTTTTTTAAATTGAAAAAGTCTCACTTTGTCACTCTCTACTGAGTGTCACCCTCTACCAAGTGTCATGGCGTCATGGCTCACAGCAACCTCAAACTCTTGGGCTCAAGCAATTCTCTTGCTTCAGCCTCCTTAGTAGCTGGCACCCAAAACAATGCCCACCTATTTTTTGTTTGTTTGTTTAGCAGACCTGGGCCAGGTTGGAAGCTACCGGCCCCAGAGCATGTAGCCTACGCCCTAACCACTGAACTAAAAGAAGCATTTCTTCTAGATAAATACTCCCAGGAAAGTATTACTTTAAAATTTTATTCTTTTCAAATTTTAACCAGGAGGGCAGAAAAGACTTGGGAAAATTGTATAATAGAAATGCCCTTTTTGGGGGGGTGAGGGGGGAGACAGAGTTTCACTTTATCCCCCTCAGTAGAGTACTGCAGCATCACAACTCACAGTCCAACTCCCGGGCTTAGGTGATTCTCTTGTCTCAGCCTCCCAAGTAGTTAGGACTACAGGTGCCTGCCATAACGCCCAGCTATTTTTTGTTGCAGTTTGGCTGGGGCTGGGTTTTAACCAGCCACCCTCAGTACATGGGGTCAGCACCCTACATACTGAGCCACAGGCACTGCCTAATAGAAATGCCTAATCAAATAATTTACCTAATACTTCCACTACTATTATGTCTCCCAATGTGAGATATTATTCTTTATTAATTTACTCTTTAGGGCACCTGAAATTTTGTCTAAATTACCCATGTCTTATTACTGGCAAGTTTGTTACACAATGTTGCTTTATTCATAAACCTATAAATTAATAATCTCAAAATTTTAAAAAGGAACTACTTTTTTAAAGCTTAAGATTATATTTTAAAAAGTACTTTGTTCTTACCACCAGCCTGACCAACAAGACCGTCTCTACCAAAAATAGAAAAACCTAGCCAGTTGTGGTGGAGGGTACCTGTAGTCCCAAGTACTTGGGCGGCTTAGGCAGGAGAATCACTTGAGGTTTGAGGTTGCTGTGAGCTATGATGCCACAACACTCTACCCACAGCAACAGAGACTAACCCTCAAAAAAAAAAAGTGCCCAGTATACATGTGTCACTTGTAACCAACACTACTGAATTCCTCCTTGCACCTCCCCCATGATTAGTTTCAAATGACAAAAATTAAGGAATAACTCATTTCCAGATTAGTAGCTCATGTTTTCACCTTACTGCAAATAAACACCATGAGCTAACTTATTAAGAGAATATATAAGAATATCTGTATCATGATGGATATCAGGAAAGAATTCCCAAGAAAGCTACACTCAAAAGCTGAAATTTGAGGACCAGGTGCAGTGGCTCATGCCTGTAATCCCAGCACTCGACATTGGCCAAGGTGGGTGGATTCCTTGAACTTATGAGTTTAAGAGCAGCCTGAGCAAAAGTGAGACCCCCATCTCTTAAAAAAAAAAAAAGAAAGAAAGAAAAAAGTAGCTGGGCATTGTGGCAGGCACCTATAGCCCCAGCTACTCAAGAGGCTAAAGGGAGTAGGTTCTCTTCAGCCCAAGAGTTTGAGTTGTTGTGAGCAATGATTCCACGACACTCTACCACAGGCAACAAAGTGAGATTCTGTCTCAAAAAATAAAATAAAATATAATAAGGAAATACAGACTAGTAAAGTCTTTTGGGAAATTAATTTAGCATCAATCAAAATTTAAATACACGCTTTAAAAATATTTCCTGTGGAAATGTTTATATACATATGCATGTACACAAAGATACACATATAAGGAAAAACATTAAAGGTTTAGTTTTATTGCTCAAAATTAGAAATTACATAAATTACCATGAATAGTTTATTATAAAGTACTACTATATAATGTAGTATTTCATGACTGTTAAAAAGATGAGGCACCATTACACAAGGTGTCCATAAATTTCGTGTGCAATTTTAAATTGCACACTACTTTAAATTGCACATGAACTTTATGGCCACCCTGGCCACCCTACTGACATGAAAAATACGTAACTATCAGATCTTTTATTTTAAAATCAGTGCAAAAACACAATTTCTAGTTTAATACATAAAACTATTTACAGTGGATAGATAACACTAAAGAATAGGACAGATAAAGTAAGGAAAGAGTAATTTTAACTTTTTACACTATTTTTTTTTAACACAAGTTCTTACTCTCACTCAGGCGGGAGAGTGCAACAGCATCATCATCGCTTAATTCTCTAATTTCTGGCCTCAAAGGAATCTTTCTTAGTCTAATTTTCAAAATTTTTAAGAGACAGGGGTCCCACTATCTTGTCCAGACTCATCTTGAACTCCTGGCCTCAAACAATCTTCCCAAAACCTTAGGATTGCAGGTGCAAGCCACCACAGCTGGTTCTTACTATAAATTTTGATGAACTTGTTTGAACCTTTTATAATAAACATGTGCTGTTTTTCAAATTTAATTTCAAAATAAGAGGGAAAAACCCACTGTTCTAGCCTGTTATGATGGCTATCTTTGCTGACCAAAACTAAGGTGATTTCTGCCTTAATATTCTCTATTTTTCAAGTTTTCCATGAAGAATATACTTGCAAAATCCGCTAAATATGCATTCCCAAACTGTGTTTTTTCTTGAAAACTGGTTTTATTCTTCTGAAAAATAATTTTAACTTTAGTTATAGCTTCAGAAACTTTGATCTGATCCCAACCTCTTTCAAAAAGCAGTTTTAAATTTAAGTTTAGGTGTATCCATTCTACATTCTAGGGGAGACTATTAACCAACGTTTATTAAGCATTGCACTTGCTAAATACTTTACCTGAATTCTCCCATTTGATTTACATAATGCAACAATATTGGTATTGTTATTATTATCCCTACCTTACAGATAAAAAAAAAACAAACAGGTCTTCAAGTCTTGTATCTTACCCAGGGTAAAGTAGAGATGCCAGAAATCAAACCCAGGACTCTAGCTCCTAACCATTTGGGATACATGTAATAAGCCCTAATGTACCTGAGTGAATTTTCAGACTGACTACTCTTAACCAGGTCTGTGAACCTAAGCGGTGAAGAAG
Source organism: Loris lydekkerianus (assembly GCA_963574355.1). Taxonomy (NCBI): domain Eukaryota; kingdom Metazoa; phylum Chordata; class Mammalia; order Primates; family Lorisidae; genus Loris; species Loris lydekkerianus. Next base: position 6,697 of record CAUYPK010160007.1, on the reverse strand, counting down.
TAATGAAACTCAATTATCAAAGAAAAAAAAACAAGCAGTGTGTCTTGAGGGCAATGGGCATTATTTTTTCCCTTTCCCTTTTTGCTGTAACAGGGCACAAGTATATAAGGAAGAACTTCAAGGCACAATCTGCAGTAACTTAACACCTTCCCTCTAAATTAGTCTGGAAACACAATAGTTAACCCTCTAATAACTGGAAGGGCTTGTGAGAACTGATCAAAATCCTTCAGACAACTGAGTTTCTTCAAGTTTGTATCAAAAGTAGAAAATTCAGAAAGCCAAAAGAAATGTTGTACTCAAGTATTATTTTAATAGCCAATACTGATAAAGATAGGAATATTTAACAGTACCTACAGTAACTCAAAGTTTATCCTCAGCTATCTGAACAAGTTCTAAGTTCTCTCTTGTATAAAGTATAACTTGAAAAGAAATAGTTAACCACATTTACTTGGAAACCTGCCCATCATAAACATCAGAGAACCCCCTATTCAATTGTTTAGTAGATGTATGCTAACTACAAACAGGTTACTTTATGAATTTGGGTCTGCCAGAGTTAGTATTAAGTGTCACTAAATTGAGAAGAATAACTGTCTCTGAACTACAGTAAACCATGAATCAAGGTCCTGAGAGAAGTGAACTAACTACCTAGGAACTCTTCCTTAATAAAAATATCTGCTTACAGAAAGAACTGGCAGAGAAGGTATCAAAAGACCAAGTTTTACATCCCAACATTTCTACATCATAATCCCTCAAGCCAGTAAGACATCGGTTAAATTAAGGACAACTGATACTACCAAATGATGACAGTATTGAAAATGAGTACTAAGCCTTTTTTTTTTTCCAGGACCTGCTGGAGGGAAAGGTAACACAAAATACACCAAATTTAGGTTAACCTCCTTCACCAAAACCTAAAGGTTGATTTAAGGCCTACATATTCCATAGGTAAAAAACTTGAGGTTTAGTTCCCATAAAGTAAATGCAAATCAGTGTTACTGGCTAATTAATAACTATATATAAAAGCTGAAGATGACAGAAAGAATTGTCAATATTCCTAGCAGAACGTGAAAAAGACTTTTCTTAGATTAACACATATATATGAACATGAACATGTTTTACAAATGCCACAGAGCTTCTGGAAAAGTTAACAAGTTTTAACCTGCTTGAAAAATTATTATTCTCAGCCTTTACCCCAATCTTATTTTATTGAACGTTATTCTCTTGAACAATACTACAAAAACAAAACCCCCAGAGTGAATTCTTGTACATTTCAATATCCTGCCTACTTATAAGAGCGGAAGAGTCAAACACGGCAGGGGGAAAAATGTGACGCGCACAACCGTGATCCAAAACACAGGTCTTCGTAATCTAATTTTAGGCCTAACCATTTTGCCTTTCTCCAAATGTTAATAAAGAAAATTAAGAAAACTACAGAGCACTTGTAAACTGGTAATATCAATGGGAGTTGGTTGTTTATCTGGGGAGAAACAAATCACACTCACAGTCCAGAGAATACTCCCATTAAAATTTAGATACAAGCACGGGAACAATCTCACACCAACTGACAATGGCAAGTGCACGCTTCAGTTCCTGGATGACTTTAAAGAATTAGTCAAAAGGTTGAGTCCACTGGCAACGTTTGTGGCAACGTTTTGCGTGTTTGCTTCGAAGAACGCCAAATATGCTGAAAAACGAATCTTAACTTCACCTACGTTACCTAGAGAAGCAAATATTCACGTCCTGGCTAAAAATCAAACAAGAACTGAGAGGTCTGAAAGTTCTCCGCTTAAGCGGTGGCCCTCAACTCCCTGGAAAACTATACGCGTCTCCCAGTGTGGAATATGGAAAAGAGGTTACAGACTGGAGTTGAGAAGAGTTAAGGTACTCGAGACGATATTCCGGGACAACGAAACTGGGGTGAACGAAGGAAAGCTGGCAAGCAGGAGCCGAAAATCAGCGAGAGGAGAAAGAAAATCCGCGAAAGGAAAAATCAAGAAACTAAACCCAAGAGATCTGGTCTAGCCTTAAAGTAAACGAAGAAAAAGAAGACGCTGAAAGGCGAGGGCAAGGAAGACCAAGAGAGGGCAGAGCCCGTGGCGCGGCACGGTTCAGGGCAGGGCTGGGTCCAGGAAGAGTTAGAGCTCACCAGCCCAACAAGCTTCCCATTTCGGGCTAAAGCCGGGGAAGAAAACAGCCCTAGGGAGCAGACAATGAGCCACCGCCCCAGGAGCCGCGGCTCCAAGAACGCAGGTGGCGGCTTCCCGGCCCTGCGCCGAGTAGGTCGGCTGTCCCGGGCCGCTCCCCGCCGGGCCAGGCCGCGGAGAAGGAAGGAGAAAGGAGAGAGACGGCCAGCGTCCCAGGCGAGCGGGCCTGTGCATACTTACCCCAGGCGAGGAAAGAGCCCCGCCTCAGCCAGGCGCCTCAGCCCGAGCTCCCGGCGGACTGCGGAGCCGCCCAGGGCAAGCGCGCGGCGCGGGGAAGGGAGGGGAGGGAAGGGGAAGTAGGGCGGGAAGAGGAGCCGCGCTGGAGCGCAGCCGCTGCTACCGCTAGGCCGAGCGGCAGCGGAACCCAGCGGCCGCCAGGGAGGGAGGGGAGGGAGCCTTCGGCAATGGCGACGGCCCGAGCCGGAGGGGAAGCGGAACAACCGCCGCCACTGCGCGCGGCCACAACCCTGGGGGAGGGCTACGGCGTGGAGCGGGAGGGCTACGGCGCGGAGCGGGAGGGCGGGGCCAGAGCGCAGCCTCTCTCCGCCCCAAGCCTGGAGCTCCCCGGGGCGGAGACCAGCACCACCTCTCAAGGGGCAGTCTCGTGCCGAGGCTGCTGGGAATTGTAGTTTATGATGGTCACTGCTCTTTCTGGTAGTCGTTGTATTGAGGACAGCCAGTTCCTCATTTAATACAGCATTTTCTCCAGTCAGGTTTTTGCAAACGAAGTTGCTGACAAACGACTGCTGTTATACAGCTCTGCTCCAGGACATTTGTTTCTGGGAATTCATCCATTATCCATTTTGCTAATTTTTTTTTTTTTTGCCTCCAAAACTCTTACTATAATTCTGCTGTTAAATTAAGTCCCACTTCCTTCTAAATTAAGGCCTCTCTGTTTCAGTCCTGGAGGAGTTCACCAATGCTTTTACTTATTCTGCAAATGTTTGAATATCTAATATGTACCAGACACTTTTAGCTATCTGGAATACAAGGGTGAACATAATCCACCTAGTATTTCTAAAGGTTACAAACATGAAAACACAATAATTAAAATAGTGCCATCTGGTATGAGGAAAAAACTCAGGGAGAGTATTTTGGGTAGAGCAGCCAGAAAATGCCTCTTTAAGGAAGTAACATACTCAAATAACATAAAGAAAATACAATGAGAAGCGTCCAAGGGAAAGCCTGAGAGACAGAGAAGGGAAAAGGGGGCTTGCTACAGTTAGTTAAGAAGGCCTGGGTTGGCACCTGTGGCTCAAGTGGCTAAGGCACCAGCCACATACACCTGAGCTGGTGGGTTCGAATCCAGCCTGGGCCGCCAAACAACAAAGATGGCTGCAACCAAAAAATAGCAGGGCATTGTAGTGGGTGCCTGTAGTCCCAGCTACTTGGGAGGCAGAGGCAGGAGACTTGCTTAAGCCCAGGAGTTGGAGGTTGCTGTGAGCTGTGATGCCATAGCTCTCTACCCAGCTGTGAGGCTCTGTCTCAAAAAAAAAAAAAAAAAAAAAGGCCTATGCAGCTAGGGCTTAGTGCAAGAACAGGATAGCATAAAAAAAATACAAGAGCATACAAAATTTAGGTCATGAAGGATCTTGACTACTATGGTAAGAAAAGAACACTTTATTCCAAGAAGCCATTAAAGCAGTTTAAGCAGGGAAGAAGTAACCCGTTTATACTTCACAATGTGAAGAATGCAAGAACAGAAGGGAAATAAACTAGAGAGGCAATAATCATTAGGTGATAGGAGTGGAAATAGAGAGTTGGCCAGATTGTACTTATCTCTGGAAACAAAGCAAAAGCTCAACTAATATGGACGGTACAGAAGAGAAAGGTATCAAGGAGCAACATGGCACACTATTAGATAATCTGAGAAGTGCTCTCATTATTAAACACAGAAACACTCGATAGCCAGTCATGGTGGCTCATTCCTATAATCCTAGCACTCTGGGAGGCCAAGGTGGGAGGATCACTTGAGATGAGAAGTACAAAGAGCAGCGTGAGCAAGAGCAAAAGTCTGTGTCTATCAAAAATAGAAAAATTACATTCATAGTACCCAAAGACAGGTAAGATCACTCTGCATTCAGTCAACCTAAGATAGGGACCAAACCATTGATGTTTGTATCCCCATGACAGGTAAGACTGAGCAGGCAACCTAAGACAGGGGCTATGTTTTTCCGCCATACAAAAAACAAAAGAGGGAATTGTTGGGCCCTGCCATGTGCATGAGGCCCAGTGCAACTTCCCGAGCCTGACTAGAAGTAGATCCATCGAGCTTCTTCCGCGTAGCAACGACTCAGCAAGGCCCGGCCTGAAACTGCCTCTACCTAGATACAGCCAATGTGGTACCATGCCACTGGCCTGACCCTGTCATACACCTCTTCCCCCGCCTTCTTTCCCTGCCCCTTCTCCACAATAAAGAAAGAAAGAAAGAAAGAAAAGGGAAAGGAGAAAAAGACTGCTCTAGATTAAAAAGAAATTGTTCATTAGTTCCTAGAGAGGACCCAGAAAGCAAGTCTGATTAGCACCAGCAAGTACAATAGTGGTATGTAACAGGGCACCCAGAAGTAAGTGTTCAAATGTAAACCAGCTTGGTAGTCTCCAGCTTTAAAATTACAGACTCAGTGACACCTAAATGTTGTGTAAAGTAAACAGCTCTTAAAACACTCCAGTGAAGTTGGAAAATGATTTGGAGAAGGAACTTGAAAGGCTTTCAATGATAGGTTAAGAAGTTTAGATTTAAAGAGTTACACATGAGTCATTTAATTTATTTTCTTCACTTAAGGGGGGGGGGAGGAGATGGGTGGAGGGAGGAGGATTGGTAGGACTACACCTGCGGTGCATCCTACAAGGGTACATGTGAAACTTAGTAAATGTAGAATATAAATGTCTTAACACAATTAACTAAGAAAATGCCAGGAAGGCTATGTTAGCCAGTGTGATGAAAAAAAAAAAAAAATAGAAAAATTAGCTGCGTGTGCTGGGGCATACCTGTAGTCCCAGCTGCTTAGGAGGGTGAGGCAGGAAGATCATTTGAGCCTAGGAGTTTCTAGTTGCAGTGAGCTATGACAACGCTACTGCACTCTATCCCAGGCAACAAAGCAAGACCCTGTCTCAAAAAACAGAAACAAAAACAAAGAAACACTGGTTAAAGTAGAATATCCTTTCAAAGGTATAACTAATAACTAAGCTTGCAAGGATGAAAAGAAAATGCTTCTGGTAGTCTTCCCAACTCCACACTCAACTCAAAGAAGGAGCAGGAAATAAAGGGTGGGAAGCAGGACAGTGAAGCCCTAATTGTGTTGAAAGCACCTAGTTATCTCAGAAATTTCTAGGGTTTTAGGGGCTGCACAAGAGATGGAAGATAAGGCTTCGGGTCCTGGGACTGTCATCCTGCATAGCACAGAAAACTTAAAGGGCTATCCCCTTCAAGAATAGAAAAGAAAAAAATCCCGCGGATTTTTTTAATATATATAGTATGTAACAGCCCAGGGAGATATATACAACATTCTTGTCTGCTTTAGCCGGGACTGGTGTGGACAGGTAAAAAAAAAAAATTCCCTAAAAATAACCGCCAATTTTTCCTCATAAGGGTTTAAAAGTTCAAATTTATCAAGAAAACAGTTCTGCTTTCTGGTAGTACTTGGGGGCCTAGAAGAAACAAATACAAATCCTCACTGAACAAGTGCACTCTCAACCCAGACGTCAAAAGATACCTCAGATCCACACATAAGAAGAATTCTCAAAGCCCAACATGAGCACCCCAAATATAATATATTACCTGAGGAAATAAGCCACAATGAGTAAGTCAACAGAAACTACAAAGAAAATAATGGAGCCCATCTGGAGTTTAGATATTGGAATTACTGGTTACAGAATATACTATATAAAATAAGTTTATTTAAATGATTAAGGAAAGTAAGACAGGAGCTAGAAAACATGAGCAGGAAACAAAGCTGGCAGGCATGGCTCATCCCTGTAATCCCAGCACATTGGGAGGCCAAAATGGAAGGATCTGTAACACAGCAAGACCCCCATCTCTATTAAAAAATAGAAAAATTATCTGGATAGGGTGGCACATGCCTACAGTCCTAGCTTTATAAGAGGCTGAGGCAGGAGGATCACTTGAGCTTAGGAGTTCAAGGCTGCAGTAAGCTATGATCTTACTGCACCCTGGCCTGGCCTTTAAGGAATAATCAATTTTGATATTAATAATTTCTTAGGGCAGCGCCTGTGGCTCAGTGAGTAGGGCACCAGCCCCATATGCCAAGGGTGGCGGGTTCAAACCCAGCCCCGGCCAAATTGCAACAAAAAAAATAGCCGGGTGTTGTGGCGGGCACCTGTAGTCCCAGCTACTTGGGAGGCTGAGGCAAGAGAATCACTTAAGCCCAGGAGCTGGAGGTTGCTGTGAGCTGTGTGATGCCATGGCACTCTACCAAAGGGCCATAAAGTGAGACTCTGTCTCTATAAAAAAAAAATAATAATAATAATTTCTTAGC
>CAUYPK010160006.1:0-16981 GCA_963574355.1 Loris lydekkerianus | reverse complement strand
GGGGCTTGCGTTTCTGTCCCAGATCTATTCTGTGGTAATTGCCACCTGAGTACATGCCTGGTCTCCTCTGGTTGCCCAGGGAGACAGGGGGTGTGGCTTTGGAATATCCGGGAGTAAGCCCTATTGTTGCCAAAACGGCTGCTGCTCTGCAGCTCGGGGCACCACTGCTCTGTTGTGGTTCCCTCTTAGGTGACCATCCTTACCTCACTCCTGTGCCACAGAATCAGTACTGACCAGCTGCAGTTTAGGCCCTGTCCACACCCCTCAAGAAATCACCCAGGAATCTGGACTCCTGGGGGACAGGCCTCCAGACCTCAGAGTGAGAGTGGAGGGAAGTGCTGGGAGCTCTGAGTTGCAGGTAGAGAATATATACAGTTTTATACAGTTTTATGCCTTGCAGGAGAACACTGTGGCACCCTAGTAGGGGAGGTAGGTCCAGTTTTTAGAGGGTCTCTCCTGTGGAATATAGTGGCAGGACCTTTGAACTTTGCTCGTTTGTTTGTGGGGCACTCTGAGCCATTCTCATGGGGGAGGGGATTCCTGTCCGCTTGGTGATGGATTTTGTACCTTTTGTTTGTATCCTTGGGGCTGCAGCTCGCCTCAGCGGGGTTGATGTGCGTTCTCCAACCTTCTCTCTTATTGCAGCTCTAATCCACCAGGTTACCTGCTAAATTTCTGTCCTTTAACTCTCCTTCTGGATGGGAGCCTCTGTGGAAAGCTGGCTTCAGTCAGCCATCTTGTCTCTGCCCCCGTGGCAAAATATTTGAACACATACCCAAGGGGAAATTTAAATGGCAAGTAAGCACTTGAAGAGATGCTCAACATCATTCGTCGTTAAACAAATGCAAATCAAAATGTCAATGAGGTAGCATGGCAATCTTGTGAGAATTGTTACAGTTAAGAAGACTGACCATGTCAAGGTTTGATGAGAATATGGAGCAAGTGAATCTCATTTATACTGCTGATGTAAATATAAAATGATATGACAACTTTGTAAAACAGTTTTTCAGTTTCTTAAAAAGTTAAAAACATAACCACCATGTGACACAGCCATTCCTCTCCTGTTTCAGACAGCAAAGCTTTCAGACTCCTGTCTCATATGCATTGTTTCTCAGGAATGTACCAGGGTCTATTCTGCAGTATATTATGAACACAAACCAAGAGATGAAAAGAAAACAGTGTAGGACATGGGGGTCACTCCAAGGGAAAAGGTGAAGTGTTTGTAGTAAAAGATAATCATAGGGAAGTATCAAGTCAGCAAAGAGGCACATGTCAAGATTAGGGTAGAAAGGTGGTTTCTAAGAAAAAATTGCAGCTGATAAATTATGTAATGTAATTTATATGGGTAAAATTGGACAGTTTACAGGTTTAATTATGGGGAAAATTTTATCAAGAGACAGTTAAAAGGTAGTGTAGAAACAAGAAAGGGAGAAGATTAAAAAATGAGGTATTTATAACAGAAGAAAATGAAACATTGATCAGGAAAAGGTGCATTCCAATATATTAATTATTTCATGATGAGCAATAATTTTGTAATCATAATAATGAAAAAACCAAATAAGAATTTAACCAAAAACTGTTACTCATTTGGTAGGAAAGATTGGATAAGGGATAAAAAATGTGTAAGGGGACAGAATAATTTATTATAATAATATTTGTTGCAAACTGACTTAGTTAATATAGTTCTACATATACCCTAAGGTTCTTTTTAGTTAATAAAGAAGCCTCTAAAGATTGAAGTGAGCGATGTTTAGCTATAATTCAATATCTTCAAACAAACCCCTAATGAAAAACACAAGGCACATTCATTAAAAAAAAAGAGGCAGAAAAAATCATGTGACATATAATTTTATCTATTATATAAAAATTTTTCAGCAAGCAGATGCCTAAACATCCATATGATTCAAGAATTCTTGTTCTCATTCTTTTAGGTGTTCTGACTACAGCCCACATGAAAACTTTAGCAGAGACAAACAAGAAAATGTTTTCCAGGCAAGATTCACTTAACCTTAAAATTGGCAATTGCCAACCAGAATCCTTTCAAATTAGTTTGGTCATAAGACCATCTAGGGATTAATCCTAGGATTAATGGTAGAGCTGTAAACTCCAGGCTTTCTAAATCATTTTCATGTAAGGATGGGAAAATTTCCAAAATATTTCAGCCAGTCCACGTCTTAAATACTGCTAATTTTGCCAATGAGAGCTCATGCAAATTCCATTTACAGGCCACAATTTCAGCTATGGAAAGCCATTTCTTATATTCATTATGCTAACTATTAAATCCTGTGATGTATAAAATAAGACGACAGGCATTTGTAGTGACAGACTCTGAAGGCTAAGTTTCCTGACTAGCTGACTGTGTCTGAGGTGTGGTCCCCCCCAGGATATAATTAAACCAACACATGCATATCTCATTCTGTGTTAAAATAAAGTGTTGTAGACAGTGTAGTAAAAGCTGATAGAAGAATGTCTAGAATGAATTAAATAACTAGAAATATGAACATATAGTTGGAAAATTAGATGTAAGTACCAGAAATGCCCCTTAAGATTGAGGAATGGGGTATTGTGTGATGGGGGCAGAGGGAAGGAATTCCACTAAGGAATTCTCCTCTCATACCATCAAAATCATTTTGAAGCTGTATACATGTATTTTTTTGCCAAGCATAAAATTAATTTGAATAAGATAAAAAGTTAAGTGTATAAAAGCAAAGATAGAAATCATGTCCTGGGAAATTGAGAGGAGTTTCTGCTCCTTTAACCAGAGGAAGGAATAAAAGCTTCTGGTCTAACCTTGTTTCAAAAAACATCTCAGTTGTTTCTGAGATCCACTGATGTATGCAGACAACTTTACTGTTCTCTTTTGAATAAAAGATAAAAGACAGATAAGATCATAATGAAATTAAAATTGCACACTAAATGGAATATAGATGAAGTATGGAAAGAAATCTACTTTGCTTCAAATCAACAAAATCCCACAAAGGGTTCAGGACCTTGGTTTGAATTAAAATGAATAAAAGTGGTTAGAAAATTTTCTGTATTACAAATGACAAGGTTGAGTGAGGATCTTTATGAGGCAAACTAAAGGGGCAGGATTCTGTTCAGTTCATGGCTCCATGGTTATAGAATGCCCATTCTGGGCCAGACATGCTGCCAGCTTCTGAGAGAGCCCGCAGTGAGGAGTAAGACATAGCCTTGGCCAAGGCGTGCATGTCTGATGGGAGAAAAACAACCAGCTTTGGACAGTCTGTTGACAGATGTCATCCAAGATGTAAAGTATTGATGAGATCTCCAATCAGCTGTTTGCACCCCTGCCTTCTTATAAGGAATATTTTCTGCTAGGAATGAGTGAACTCAGGTTTGGAAGAGCTAATTTCCATTCATCAAAGGTCTTCAAGACTCAACTCAAATTTTACCCATGCTCTGAAGCTTTTCCTGCCTTTCTTCACTGATGTAGACCCTTCCCCTCAGCCAATGCTTTGTTTCTGTCGCTACACTTATCCAACTAAATGGTAATTGTCACCTTGCTGGACTATTTTCCCTGAATACACTGCACATTTTTGGGAATAAGAATCAGTATTACTTATCATTTTTAAATAAAGACATAATTCTAGGTAAATGTGTGCTCAGTTAGTATTTTGAATAATTACTGAGAAATTTATCCCGGTGGATGGTAGGGTGAAGATGTCTTAGATAGGTTGATACCTAAATTGAAATTTTCAGCACAAATAGGAAGGCATTTACAGGCAGATAAGTTAAGGGTAGAATGCATTTTAGAGAAAGGGAAGAGTTCAAACACAGGCTGATTGAAACACCACGAAATACTCAGAAGATTTCCTATGATTTAAAATGGCTGAAGAGTAATTGGAAATAAAATTGAGAAAATAATCAGGGGTCAGATCACAAAAAGCCTTATATTTCCTTTGTATGGGTTGGATTCTGTCATGGGGAACTATTTAGGTCTAAATAGAGAAGTTATAAGATGCATGCTTTTATTCAAAAATAAAATAATCTATTTTGTCAAATCATATAAGTAATATACATTCATTGTGTAAAATTAGAAACAACACAAAAAGGATAAGCATAACAGTTATGGAAAGTATGAAGTATAAAACTTATTTTATTTATCAAATTGTAAAATGTTGTAAAACCCCAACACAAGTAACATTTTGATGACTACCTTTTCATGCATTGCTTTACATAGGGTGTTCATAACGTTCATGTGTAATTTAAAATACTATGAAATTTAAAATTGCACACGAATTTTATGGGTACCCTGTATATATCCACAGATGTGTAACATATACATATACATTTTATATGAACTGAGTCATACAATTTATTCTATGGTTTTCTTTTTTTGAGACAGAGTCTCACTTTGTCTCCTTGGTAGAGTGCCATGGTGTCACAGCTCACAGCAACCTCAAACTCTTGGGCTTAATGATTCTCTTGCCTCAGCCTCCCAAGTAGCTGGGACTGCAGGCTCCTGCCACAACACTCAGCTGTTTTTTTAGAGATGACGTCTCCCTGTGGCTCAAGCTGCTCTCTAAATTGTGAGCTCAGGCAATCCACCCGCCTTGGCTTCCCAGAGTGCTGGGATCACAGGTGTGAGACACTGTGCCCAGCCTTTTATTGTGTAAATATTTTTTATTCTCTTTTTCTATTTTAATTTATTGACCCTTTTCCCTTCATCTTCCCTTAGACCAGTGATTCTCAATCTTCCTAATGCTGCGATGTATTTTCATTGTTACAAAGGAGTTGCGACCCACAGGTTGAGAACCACTGCCTTTGTCCCACAAAACTAACGTTGATGTGTGGCGGCATGTTAATTGCCACATATATGCATATCTTTGCCATCATTTAAGGAAAATGAATTCATATATTTCTTTTCTCATTTGGCTTTTCCCACTTAACAATGCCTTGTGATAATCTCTCTAGGTCAACTGGTCTAGAGACAAAAGGGGACACCTTAGTCTTTTTAACTGCTGCATATGATCCTATAGTATGAATACACCACAATTTATTCAACCATTTCCTTACTGGTGGGTGTTCAATGTGTTTCAAGTTTGTGATACCACTAGTTCTGTTGTATAGAAAACTTCCTTATAAATATATCTTAATTAACTGATGGTATTTTATTAATTAACTTCTCAAGAAAGGGACTGATGGGTTGAATTATAAGCTTATAAGCTTGTTTTCAATTTTAATAGATATTACCAGATTTATTTGTAGAAACAAGTGCAATAATTCATATTGTACCAAAAACATGAGAGTAACATTTCCTCATGTTATTGCATCATACGGGTATTACTATTCTTTTCAATATTTTTCAGTCATCATATTATTCTCCTTTATCAAAGAGAGAAAGAGATGGTATTATTCCTTGGATTTGTTTTTTCTGCCTACTACTAGGATCAAGCACCATTTTTTATATGCACTGGCCATTTGAATTGCTCATCTGTCAATTACCTATCAATGTTATTTGCCTATTATCCTAAAGAAGTGCATTTAATTAATCTGTAAGATGTCTTTCTAAAGCATTGATATTAAAAGCCTATACTTTTTAGAATGATAATTTTCATAAAAATTGGAAGATGAAGAGTGGGCATTGCTAGAGGCAGAGAAATTGCTTAGAAGACTACTTTAAAAAAAGTCCAAATGAGAGATAATGGAAATCCAAACCAAGATCCTGGCAGATATCATGGAGAGCAAGAGAATGGGGTGTAGAGATCCTAGTTTGTGTCCTCTCATCAGAGACCACTAATTACACAGCCTTTGGCCCCTCACACTTTGGTTTGTAGCACATATCTCAATTCCTGCAAAAAATACATGATGTACGTGGTGGAAACAAAGCATGACCCCAATTAGGAGAACTGGAGAAAATGCACCCTTTCACCCCGTGTCATTGATGCTGGAATTTCTCTCTGAATCATCATGTGTGAACAAATAAAAAAGTCCCCGCACTCTTTGCAAGGTTCTCTGAGAATATTTATACAGATATGTGACTCTGTCACTGAAAGATACCAAACTCTCCTTGAATATTCAATTTAAAAATTCTGTATTTTCCATTGAGTTTTTTCTGTGAAGTACATTTTTACTTCTTTAAAGACGGGTCCCTCATTTTTTGATGTGGTAATTATCTAATAGTCAGGAAATTTGATTTCCTAACCATAATTTATGGTTTTATGTTATCACGTCACAAATGAGCTTTCTTGAAGAACTAATCTCTTGTCACAGGTTTGGCGTAAAATCCTGGACATTTCTATTATCTAACAGATTGATCATTGAAATTACATTGCTTGTCTTACTTGATAGTGGAAAGCAATAATTAGAAGTTAGTTCATATTCTAATGTACTATCCGATATATAACTTCTCCTAGAAGCAGAAATCTCTAAAAGGTATTAATATAGATAACAGACTGTTTAGGTTTTGTTACTGTTAGGTACTATTATGTTTGATGAGCAATGTTTAGGGAAGAAATTAGTTTGTTTAAATTTTGTTTGAGCACTTTAAAAGAAAAGTACTGTGAAAATTCAAAGAACAATGTATTCATATATTTTGAAACAGGAAATCAACATGATAAATGGCTGAAAAATTCCCAGAAAATAGCCACTTACTGATACGCCAACCGTACACTCAAAGAATTTTATGTAGATTCTTAAGTATAAATTTTATATTATAATTTCAGGCATGATGGATCTCATTACATATTATTTATTTTTGTCTTATTTTATTTTAATATTATTATTTTTTGCAGTTTTTGGCTGGGGCCGGGTTTGAATCTGCCACCTCTGGTATATGGGGCCTGCGCTCTACTCCTTTGAGCCACAGGCACTGCCCAGTCTTATTTTATTTTAAAAGAGGATCCTATATCATTTCTTGAGAAATTAATGTATTTTTATGCAACTCCACTAATCATACAATACTTAATTTTTCTTCTTTCTTAAAGTGCTAGCTATGGCAATTTAATCCTCATAACTACCCCCATTATAAAAGTAGTATTTTTTTCAGTGGAGGCTGCAGCACAAAGTGGGTAAGTTGCCTAAACTGTGGAGCTGTCAAGGAGCAGCGTGAGGATCTGCTCCCAGACCAGCTGGCTTTCTGCTGTCTGTCTTGCCCTCTACACTGGAATATCTGACCGGGATTTTGTCATTCCTGCTGCAGAGCCTCTTTCTTTGTCCTGGGCATGTAGATAAGGAGAACACAGCACAGGCATCACCATATCCACCACAGGCAGGGTGGCAGGGTAACTGGAATTTTTCAATGCTGTTTGACTTTCTCTTTAGATATTTAGGGGTGAGTGGGGGAAGTGCCATGCAATGATCACCTCAGTGATCTTCAGAGATGTTTTTGATTTATGGTAGGAATTCAAATGGATATTTGTTACTCCCTCCTTATGACCCTTTTTCAAGAGCATATTTATAGAGAATTTGGCTATGAACATTTATAATCAATTTGCTGATTTACCAGTTTCCTTCACATGATTGGGTATGTTCTGCATAGAAACTATGAGACAGATGATCACAAATATCATCGTCCTTACTTTACTACATGTGTGGCACAGAGTGGGCAGTGTTGCTTACAATGTTCTATAACTAGAGTGTGACAGATGGATTGCTAGAACCCATACCTGAAACTTGAAGGGCATTGCTCACTAGGGAATAGAACAGCCATTTAAGATAAATAGCAGTTGAAGTAGACAGATAAGTTTACTCTCTGTAACAGTGCCAACTTAGTGCCAACACCCCACTGTGGCCTGTGGTTGATCTTTGTTTTATGCAGAGTGGCACAGAAAAGAATAACAGAAAACCAGTTAAGCTTCCCTGAACACATTTATCGTTCAGTGACAAAGCTGAAATCACTTTGTTCTAACAGTTGACTTGCCATTGAACTCTGAAAAAAAGTAAGCAATTACTTGGTTCATGCTCTTTAGCAAAGTGAAGGCTTGCTTAGTTTATTTTCAGCTTCCGGATTTGATCTGTCACGTTAGGAATGACAATACCCCTAAGCAATTATGGCATTTGTCATTTGTTGCTCTATTGTATATTTCTTGAAGCCATGGATGAAAAATAAATCTCTTTGGAGTGCTCCATGTATAAAGCATTTGGTAACAGCAGTAGGAAGAACTGCTCGGCAGTGATGGGGCCTCGCTAACTCGAGGAATTTAGGATTTCCCTTTACATCTCTCAGCCTAGACCGCATCAAAAATAAAATCCAGCAGGGCCTAAAGGAGTTGAATGGTCTTCAGATAAATGCTTAAATATTGACAGATTATCTTCTGATCAGTTATTTGATTCCATTCTTCCTATGAATCCGGAAGAGTCCCCTGGTTTATGATTTGAGAAATGCATTGTTTCTCCTTAGTTTTTCAGTTTTATAAGATAATAAATTGTTCTTTGGGGGAAATAAAACTTGAGTTTCCATCTAAAATTACACTTACGCTTTAAACATGTTTTTTGTTAGCAATTACTTAAATTAAAGCTTTCTTTATTCAGTAAATACGTATCTTGAATAATTTGGCAAAACATTGTGGGGAAGACAAAGATGAATTGATAAAGTTAATTCATCTTTTCATTAATAGCACTTGTAATTTGGTCTTAGGAAGGAATATCACAAATATGAAAAATCAGGTCAAAGGAATAGACTTCCTAATAAAATTAAACTGGGAAAACTTTATTATTAGAATAGGGATGAAGATGATAGAATTTCAGTTCCTTTAAAAGTAGTTAAATAACATTAAAGACTGAAGTGATTATTACCAGGAGTTAGGGGAAGGGACAGATGGGGAGTTATTAAGCAATAGGCATAATATTTCAGGTAAATTGAATAAGCTCTAGGATTTTCTGTACAACACTTACCTAGAGTCAACAACAATATATTGTACACCTAAAATTTGTTAAGAGGATAGATCTTATGCTGTGTCTTTAACACAATAAATTTTAAAAGATGAAGTACTTTCTAAATGTGCAAATAGGTGACAGCAAGATTTGTCATATGGAGTTATCAGCTATAAAGTAGTTAAGAGCTGAGCTGTGTCTACCTGCAATGGTGGCATTAATTATGGTATAGATAGTTGTGTATATTAAAATAGCAATTGTGTTTTCTTATGGGGTTATTTTCTAACAAAATAATGGCATATGTTTTTGAGAGAATGGTGTTTTTTTCTACACTTGTATAGCCACCCTCGCTATCAACATCCCCTGCCAGAGTCATACATTAGTTACAACTGATGAACCTACGTTGACAAATCACGATCACCAAAAGACTGTAGTTTACATTAGGGTCCACTCTTGATGTTATGCCTTCCCTAGGTGAGGATAAATGTATAATGAAATTTATATATGTAAAAATGGTTTAGATATTTTTAAAATACTCTGACAAGATGCCATGTGCTATTTGGTCTTTTGCTTTGATGAATGCCAACTACATCCTGCCTGCCATCTTTTTCCTGATTTATAAGTCAGTTTACTCATTCAAAGTTATGGCCCTTTCTTTAAAATGGTTTGGTTGTGAAGACACACATTAGAAACAGGAAACAAATCATTTACACGTACTTATTTAGATTACCACTTCCATAAAATTTATTTTCATTTCTTTTCCACTAAGAACCTCAAGTTTTTTGATAACTGCAACAAATAAATTGGTTTTAGAGTTCAAAATACTTTTATCATGGACATTGAAAGAATAAAATTCTAAGGGTTTCATTTTCAAGGTTGGATAACAGTTATGACCATCAAGTGCTACTTATTTATACAAAGGTTAATGCCCTTCTGGTTATTAAAGATGCTGTATCTTTTTAATATGATAGAAATAATTATAGTATTAAACTTTTTTATTTCTTCTCCCAGATTAAATTTTCTTTTGATAATCATGATAAGAGCTTATCTCTTTTTATTTGATTTTTTTGTTATTTCTTAATTATATTTGGATGATCTAGGATATTAGAAATGTTGGTAATAAATAACTGGGGTCATGTATCTAGTATTTTCTCCTCCAGAAGAGGACAGCTGTCCTGAGTACAGTTCTGAAAGCACACTAGGGTTTTGTAGTGTCGGCCTCATAGTCATTTTCGCAGTCATTTATTTTTTCCACTCAATAGCTGATATTCTTATGTTTTGATATTTTACATAGTAATATTTGTAATAGTTTCTAAGAATTTGCATTCAACATGACTAAAGATATAATTACACATACCACATATATAAAGAAGTGTTAGTCTATGTATTCTATCTGATATTTACTAAGTCAAGATTAATGAATGTGGCCTTAACTGTCAGCTTTTTGTGCTATGTTAATATTTATTATTAAATCAGGTATAGTAAATGTCATAAAATGCACAGTTAATCATTAATGAAATATTAATTTTATAAAAATAAATGATTATAGTGAAAATTCACATTAAATCTTACTGAATAGCTTAGATCACTCCATCTCTACTCTTAGAATAAACAGCTTTAAATACCAGATGTGTATAATATAGGGCATCCCTAGAATTACCCTCATGTACCTGTGAAGGCTAGCATAATTAAATTACTGCCCAGTCATCATTTCCAGCAAGAGCGATCTCACTGATTCTAAACTAGGATTTGCCTTGTGATTAACTCTAGGTCAGCATTCCTGGATAAGCAACGTACCCAATAAATAATTTAGAAAAAGGATGACCTGAACCTTATGTACTGTAATGTGTCCCAAACAGGGAGATAAGAAAAACTGAAAGATTGGAAAGGAAATAGTTCATATCTAAGACTGTGGCTCTCAAATTGAGGGCGATTTTACTCCTTAGGGGACATCTTCTAACTTGGGCGGGGGGGGCAACTGGCGTCTTGTGGGTAAAGAGCAGGATGCTACTAAAACTAACAGAGCAGAGAACAGCACTAATTTAGAATTAGATTTAGATTTTAAAATCACACTTTTGTTTTTCTTAAATCCTAAGGGCATAGTATTACATATAAAGTGGATCTACTTTATGTAAAAAATCAAGGGACTGCCCATGGGTTATATTTTCAAGAGTCTGACCTCCGATTTCTTCCTATTTAGCCTGGTGAGCAGAGATCGCTCTTTCCTGTGCAATAGCTTGCTTCATGCTTCTGGTGAACCTCACAGATAGACAAATGATAAATGTACCCGTCCGTAATCCCTTAATAATGCAATTAATGTCAGACAAAAACAGTGTAACACATGCTTTGTAAATAAAATGGATGACCGTGATTAAATATTGGATTGGCCATATAATGCATTAAAATGTGTTTGGACATCTTGTTCTTCAGACCAAAATTGTTTTTCTAATATTTAGAGCCGTTTCCTGCTAAAACATTCGAACTCCTAACATGCCAGCAAAACAATGTCATCGAATATATTTGAGAAAGACTTGGAAAACTGCCATGAAACATAAAAAAGTAATTTGTACATCACACTTTGAAATGTCTTGGGGTTTTGAAGGCCATTGTTTCAATGAATCAAAACTCTTCTCTTATTTCATATTCAACTATGTATCATCTCCTCCAGGAAAAGAATAAGTATTTAGTAAACTGAATAGAAAACTAAACATGTAACTATGTAAAGTACATGAGTTTTGTAAACATATTTTACTTTTTCAAAGATATTTTAATAGGATTATCTGTAAGAAAACTCATTTACTGTATATGGTTGAGCACTTTATACCTGTAGGATACTACAGCATCCAAGAAAGATTGAGGAGGAATTGACAAAGCTGTGGCCCAAAATAAGGGAAGATAATCTCTTATTTCTTTTACATGAAGGCTGAATAGCACATCTATATCTTTAATGCAAATGGGGAATCCAAAGAGCAGCTTGATGCTTTGCTGGGGTATGAGAAAAGAGGATTCAATCTAAGAGGAAATTAAAAGAAGAGAGTTTTAATTTCTTTCCTAATACTTCTCTGTAGTTTGAGAGACATAAGCAAAATCTATATTAACTATTAATGAAAAACAGAGCTTCTGAAATTTTGAATTCATATTTCTCTAGCATTATAATTTTTAAAGTATAAATATTTATATCTTATTTCAGTGATCACTGGGGGTGGAAAAATTCATTATTTAAAGAGAATTAAGAAGTTAGAATTATGCTGAGAGTATATTTTTACACATTCATTCAAATATTTGTTAAGAACATAATATATGCTAGGCAAGCGACACAGACAGCACCAAGTAAGATGTCAACCAAATCGCCATGCGGGTCCTCAAACTTTTTAAACAGGGAACCAGTTCACTGTCCGTCAGACCGTTGGAGGGCCAGACTATAGTTAAAAAAACAAACAAACAAAAAAAAACTATGAACAAATTCCTATGCACACTGCACGTATCTTATTTTGAAGTAAAAAAACAAAATGGGAACAAATGCAATCACACCGCTGCATGTGGCCCACAGGCCCTAGTGTGAGGGCCCCTGGAAGTGATATCAAGGAGGCTCTTGCCTCTTCTCAGAGAAATGGATCAGAGCACATGAATTTACAATTTAGTACGAAACCCAAGTTAGAGTCAAGTGAAGGCCCCTTCGCTCTAACAGACCCCATGCCAGTTGTAAAGGTTTTGTCTCTCAGGCTCAGATCTACATTTCTCAGCTTTGGGATTCTGGGGCTGTTATTTTGCAAACTTTTCTGTTTTCGAGATGACTGTATAAGGGGTGCTAGAGAGAGCCTGAAAGGCTGGGAGAGAATGGAGGAACTTCTTCCTGCTAGCTTCATGCTGTCCTGCTTTTTTATTTCCACTTTCCATGAGCATCACTCTAGCCATAGTTTTTCCCCTTGGTAGCAGTGATTTCGGGCTTTCATTTCCCAATGGTTTAAACAGCCAGGGTGCACCTTAGGGATGCCGACACTGTCCGGCAGCACTCAGCAATCTGAGCTCTGTAGGATTCTTTCCCCCAAACATCAACGTTTTAATAATTTCCACATCTTTTCTTTCTTCCCCAATGCCAGTAGCTACATCCTGCAGTTTCTACTTTCATGACACTTTGTTTTCTTACATGTCTGTTTTTAAGACTTAGTTAAAAATTGTAATATTTATATTAAGTTCTATCTGTTAAAATAACTATAGTGCTTTTTGATCGAACCCCAATGACACAGAGAGTAAGCACTTGACAGAGGGTATGATTTACATTAAGACTTCTATGCTTAGTCATAACCATGATGCTGATAATCTACCCTACACTCCATAATATTGAGGGTCAGAGCACTAAAGTTCTTTTGATGAAATATTGGTCATAATTATATTCAGTAATAGGTCTAGGCCAGACTTCCTGAGATTGTGTTGTAATGAAGTCTTGCATCCCACCAATTTACCATTGATGGCGATATGCTATGCTTCCCAAAGTCCCCTAGTTAAAGTCTATATCCTTTCTACCGGTATTTTTCTAGTAGTTTCTCTTTAGATTAGCTAGTTAAGCATTTGCTCTCTTAAGAGATGAAATGCAGCATAGGCCCTATTCCATGAGTTTGGTAGTGAGGGAAAGGATCAAGGGAGTGAAGTGAGAGAAGTCCCAGATGTGTGCCAGGAGGACCTTTCAAGGCACCATGCATGAGTTGTCACTAGACCGGAAGACATTAAAATCAACCTTCAGAGACCTCACAAATTTGGTTGGAGCAAACTTCTGTAACAAATAGGATATCAAGATCACATATTATTTATGAATATTTTTAAATTTCTAGGATTCTGTTTAATACTAATAATCAGAAAACTATCAAGAACCTACTACAGGCAAGGCACTTCAAGTGGCTTCATTCCATTTGGAGGAAGGAGCAAGCAAAGAAGACTGAAAGCAGAGCAAAGGGTGAGGAATCTACTTGCTAATTGTAGATTAACTGATGAGTATTTTGTTAAGGCAAATAGGAAATGGTGATGCTGTAATCAAAATTAGTTCATACAACCACTCTGATAAAATTTAGGAAAATCTAGTAAATCACCAAATAATCTACTGTAATCAAAACCATTCTGCATTATTTACTCTTTGCCCTACTTTGCTTTTGTCTGAGAGAGAAAAGCATGAGCTCTAGTAAAAATGATTTAAGTAATTTATAATGGCACCAATACAAGACAAGATATAAAACATCTTTCAGATGTTATAAAGACAAAATGGTTCTTTCTTTAGCTGTCTTGGGTAAGTGAGAGAATGAAATACTCAAATAAGACATTTGCTTTTTCTGGCAGATTTTGTGAGAAACCACTAGGTGACAGTGTGACTTCAGAACAAGATGAGGATAACTTTTTCAAGCTCACAGTAACCCTCAGGTTTGAGAATTCAGCACTGGATTTAAAATGAGAATTTGAAAATCAAACATTTATTTTGGGAAAGAACAAAAGCTACCACTTACAGAGTTGTTTCCAGATAAGAACGAAAATAAGATGGAAGAGTTAAAAAGTGTGCTGTTATACCATTTGATTCAAATTCCCATCTCCACAGGATTTTCAGTAAGGGGTGCTTTTCATCATGCAATAGAAAATCCTCCTGTTAATAATCCTTCATTGCTGAAGATGGCTGCTGCTGCTTTCTAGAATGTTCCTCCTAATTGTTATCACAGTCTATGTTGGTTTTTCACTTACCTAAACTTTAAAGAGCCAGAGTAGCATTTCCCATTCTCATACTTATTTTGAAATAAGACTAAAAAGAACATTAGGACATTATTTTTGTTCAATTATGGATACAGAATAATTTTTGGATTATCTAAGAAGATTTTCTTCATTATTAAAATATATAAAATATGTGGCTTAGTAGTTAATTTAAGCTTCCATTCAGGTGTCCCAGAGACAAATTCAACTATTCTGCTGGGATTCTTTCCCCTTCCAGAGTGTTTGAGCTATAATTTAAACTATGGAAATACTAGCAATGTTAAACTAGCTATAGACGTGTGTAATAGAGAATTTGGCTGACCTTTGTCCCTGGTTGCTGGGAGGTAACCTGTAAACCCATGAGGTTTTCCAAGCAATTGAAGTGCCTGTGTTATCATGGTAGACCTCTAGGACCCAGATAGTTTATGCCAAAGAGGTAACTTCTGGTAGGCCATTCCAAAGTTTATACTAACATAGTTAATGTTAGGGATGGATGACTCAGGATGGGACTAGTCATCCCAGAAAGTCCAAACATGTGATAGAGAGTTGAGTCTCTGAGTCACGGAAGATCAGCCCGACCTTGGAGAGGGAGAGAGGACTAGAGATTGAGTTAAACAATATGGCCAATGCTTACATCAATTTGGCCTACGTAATGAAACCCCAGTGAAAACTCTAGACACTGAAGCTTAGGTAAGCTTCCTTGGTTGACAACAGTCTGAATATTGTTGCGAATCAGTGTACTAGGAAAGTAATGCCTCCTGCAGACATCAACCTTCCTGTCTGGAACCCTCCTAGACCTTACTCTGCATGTCTTTCCCTCTGGCTGATACTCCTTTATAACATTTTGCTAAAATAAAATCAGTGTTATAAGTTGTAGCATTTTCCTGAATTCTGTGAGTCATTCTAGTCAATTACTGAACCTGAGGAGGTAGCAGGAACTCTAGAATTTTTAGCCAGCTTTTCAGAATTAAGTGTGGGTTGGGACACCCAAACTTAATGTTGGTGGTATCTGAAGTGTGGGTAATCTGGAGAAGGACGTGCCCTCAACCCCAAGCTGACAAGCTCACAGCAATATGCCAGACAAAAAAAATAACAAAAACAACAACAAAAATTCTACATTTTAAATTAGTTTAACAGACTTTGGTAAATATTCATGTAGTGTCTCAAAATTACCATATAAAATCATTCATCATATTTTTATTGACACAGACTATAAGTAGATGTTTTCGATTAAGCACTGAATCAGGTCTATTTCTCCACAAATAACAGTGATAATCTACTACCATATATGTGAAGATTGCTACCTTCTTCGGTGATATTGATTCCTATGGGAGGTGAGTGAATTGTAGCATCTTTCTCTTTTTAATCTGAGTGGCTTATTTTCCATTTCACTTCAGGGAAAGTGTAATCTCTAGTGGTAACAAGCCAAGAGGAATGAGCTATCCCAGGCCAGTGCTCTATGTGGGACATCAGTCCCTCTTCCATTGTGGAGACAGGATCCAACATAATCTGAGAGCAATGGCAAGTTTAGGATGCTGTTTTTAGGCTGTATCCAACGCAAGGACAGCCAAATTTTACATTTTTTAAAAAACCTCATTCTGTCCCCCTAGGTAGAGCAACCTCTTATTGAAAATATTCTCTCCCACCCTTTCTATTAGTATTTTGCACTACAAGTAGACTTTATGGGGCAGCTTCTATCCCCACAGCCATGATGTGGTGAGGACACATTTGTGATTCAAGTTCTGCCAATTGGCAACTTTGGTTATTCAATGAGGAACGTAAGGTTATGGGGATAGTTAAATAAGTTATGTAGGCCAAATTATTCCTCTCTCACTGATGCTGTGATTTACTCAAAAATTTCCACCAAATTTATTTTTTTCCTTTAGGTAGCTAGTTAGACTTTGTTGCCTACAACCTACACTCCTGACTCAGTAAGTCTTCAAGAAGTAGATTATACAGCTTTCTCCACTGTAAAGTCACTTTTTTCCCCTTTATTATTATTTTTTTTTAATTTTAATTTTTTATTAAATCATAATGCGATCATGGGGCACCATACACTGGTTTTATAGACCGTTCAACACATTTTCATCACACTGGTTAAAATAGCCTTCCTGGCATTTTCTTAGTTATTGTGTTAAGACATTTACATTCTACATATACTAAGTTTCACATATACTCTTGTAAGATGCACTGTAGGTGTAATCCCACCAATCACCCTCTCTCCTTCCCCCTCCCCCCTCCCTCCGCTCCCTTTCTCTCTTCCCACTATTCTTGGGTTTAACTGGGTTATAGCTTTCATGTGAAAGCCATAAATTAGTTTCATAGTAGGGCTGAGTACATTGGATACTTTTTCTTCCATTCTTGAGATACTTTACTACAAAAAATATGTTCCAGCTCCATCCACGTAAACAGGAAAGAG
>CAUYPK010160004.1:0-14812 GCA_963574355.1 Loris lydekkerianus | reverse complement strand
CTTCCCTTCCCTTCCCTTCCCTTCCCTTCTCCTTCCTTCCTTCCTTCCTTCCTTCCTTCCTTCCTTCCTTCCTTCCCTTCCTTTCTTCCTTCTTTCTTTTCTTTTTTCTTTCTTTCTTTCTTTCTTTTTTTTGAGACAGAGTCTCTGTCACCCAGAATAGAGTGTGGTGGACTCAGCCTACCTCACATCAACCTCAAACTCCTGGGCTCAAGCTATCCTCCTGCCTCAGTCTCCTGAGTAGCTGGGACTACAGGTGCTCACCATAATGCCTGGCTAATTTTTCTATTTTTAGTAGAGACAGGGTCTCTCACTCTTGCTCAGGCTGGTCTCAAACTTCTGTGCTCAATCCATCCTCCCACCTCCATTCCCCAGAGTGATAGGATTACCCACATGAGCCACTGCACCCAGACATTACACTATTTTTTTTTACTGTATGCTCTCTATGTTTAGATAGACAAATACTTACCTTTTTGTTTCAATTTTGCTTACAGTATTCAGTATGGCAACATGCTATACAGGTTTATAGCCTAGGAGCAACAAGCTATTCCACATAGCATAGGCATATAGTAAGCTATACCATCTAGGTTTGTGTAAGTATACTCTATAATGTTTATGATGTTCACATAATAATAAAGTCACCTAACAACACATTTCTCAGAAAGCATTCTGTCATTAAGTGACACATGACTATAATAAGATGATACGTTTAGAATCAGCCATATGAACAATGGCATTAAATATAAAGGTGATAAATAGTCCAATTAAAAGGCAAAGACTGTCAAAATAGAAAAAACAAACAAAACAAGAGCCAACTATGTTGTTTACAAGAGCTACATTTTATAAATAACTACAATAGGATGAAAGTAAAAGGATAAAAAAAAATCATGTAAATATTAACCACAAGAAATTACATAAGCATTTATTAATGGCAAAGTAGACTTCAAAACAAGGAGTATTATCAGATATAAGGAAGAAAAATTTATATAATTATTTTGATATTTATTAATGTTATAATATTTTTATTGTTAGAAAATTTAGAAATAAAAAGGTCAATTCATGGAAAAAATATCACAATCTCAAATATGTATTTTAAGCATCAGATCTTGTGGTGATCAGTTAGGACAATGAGCCAAATTGAAAGTAATAATTAAGTCTTTATTCACTTACATAGTAAGCAAGAGGCACAAAGAGGCAACAGCTTTTGAGGGTTTTATTTTTCCCATGGAATAGCACTAGGCAAGAATCAGTTGGATCTGAGATAGATGGGAGAATTGTCTCACTGACAAGGAGCCACAAACAAAAGGCTCTTGTCTCTTAATGGACCCATGAGCTGAGAGAAAGGGAGAGGGGAAGTCTAGGGGTGGAAAGACACTGAGTCACAGTAGAGAAGAGTGTTTCAGCCAAGGTCCTTGATAAAGAGGCCTCTGTGTGGAGGTATTGGGTTAGGCAAGCAAAAATGCCTATGAGCATGGCTCTTCTGAGAGACCTAAATCCTGTAACTCACTTAGAAAACTGTGATGGATTGGCTCTGCACAAGGCTGGTGTGGGGAGGATGGTTTCTCTCCCCGAGGACTACGGCCAGGCAAAGCTATAAGTGTCCATGATTAGACAGAAGGATCACACGTAAGTCTGGAGTCAGACTTCTCAGTGTATGCAACTTATAACACAATTTCAAAGTACATAGAGATAAACTGTATAGAACTAAAGAGAAAAATGGGCATAAAATGCTTAGAGAATAATACTTATTTTTTCAAAACTGATGGCACAAATGGGTAGAATATCAGTAAGGTTATGTAGTTGACTCTTGACCAATATGGGTTTGAGCTGAACGAGTCCACTCATACAAAAGATTTTCTTCTGCTTCTGCCACCCCTGAGGCAAAACCAACCCTTCCTCTTCTCCTCCTCCTCAACCTACTCAATTTGAATATAGTGAGGATGAAGACCCTAATGATGATCCACTCCCACTTAATGAACAGTAAATATATTTTCTCTTCCTTTTGGTTTTCTTAATAATGTTTTCTATCCTCTAGCTTACTTTATTTTAAGAATACAGCATATGATACAGGTAGCTTACAAATTATGTGTTAGCCAACTGTTTATGTTATTGGTAATGCCATTAGTAACTAACAAATTAACTGCCATGTGAGTTGTAGTTAACTTACAATAGTTTTGAGCCTGGGGCCCCATGAAACATATATAACCCACATGTCTTTTGACCCATCTTGACCTAATAAAACACAGTGGCCTCAAGGAAAAAAAAAAGACAAAACATTTTTTTCTAGTGTGACAATCAATGTGTTAAATTTTGGGAGGAGTTAAAAAAACATGTGCAGATTTTTCAATGTGCAGAGTTGGGTATCACATTATTTGAAGGTCAACTGTATTGATCTAATAAACATTTTTAGTATACTGCTGCCAACATATGCAGAACATGTCCCCCCTTTGATGTACTCATAGAAGCTGGGCCATAAAACAAGTCTTAATAAATAAATAAAGTGTATTCTCTGATCATGCCAGAATTTACTTTGAGAGAGATAAAAAAAAAAAAAAAATACTAAAAAATCTCCTCTATTTTTGGAAATTTAAAAATATGCTAAATAATCCATGGTTTAAAGAAGAATGATGAGGGAATTATAAAATATTTCAAGTTTAAAAATAATAAAAGCACAGCATATAATAATTTGTGGAGCCATTCCTGCTTTCATCCTTTGGTTTCCAGATCCAAATATTCTGATGATAGTCTAACTATCTAATGGAAGAAACTGGTCATTGTGTGACCAAAATATATACCACATTCTTGTAAGATGGTAGCCCAACATTGTCTCCCAGATGGTTCTTAAAATGAATTGGCTGTGCCAACTATGTGTAAGGAAACTTATGTTAAGATAGCTCTTTATTAACCATTAAAATTTTCCTTCCTAACCATTTTTTCTGCCTCCTAGAACTAATTTTTGTTTGTTTGCCTTTTTGGAAGAGGCACTATCCCTCCTATGAAGAATATAGGTGATATGATAAAGAGTAGTACTAGTTACTTTCATAAGCATGAGCTCCTTGCTACACTTCTTTTGCCATAAAATGTGTGTCCCTTGGTAAGAAGAATATTATATAACTTACCATATTGTTATGGCAAATGAGTCATTCTGTATGTTCATAGATGGTGGTGCTGGTGGAAGTGCTGAGGACAGAAAAGGCAAATCTAGAATAAATGCTATTTTGGTGAGAACAAATTGCTGCGTGCCCCAGGATGGAAAATGTGGATAACTGTTGAAGAAATTAACCTCACTGTCTCAGTTTTAGCCTTTGTAAGAGGTCCAGACAAAAATTAAATATAGTGAGTTAATATCAGTTGGTCTCTTTTCTCAGTTATCCCACTACTTTCTCAATGGGTAGAATACATGGTTTATTTATGTACAACACTGTTTAGGTAGCAAGTATGGAGCTTATGCATAGAATTAATAAAAAGGACTAATGATGATCTGGCTTTCACTATTGCCAAGTGCCTAAGTGACAAAAGCAGAGCCAATGTTAAACCCTCGGTAGAGAACTATTTTCCGAAAGATGAATAATCCACCGGGCAGTGGGTCCATTGTAGTGTTCCCAGCCAGTGACCATTATATCCTGTTCCTACTGTCTCTCTTGGCCCCCCCACACAAAGGTTAGATCTTCTTGATTAAAGTCTATCTTAAGACCAAGAAACTATTTTTTTCCAGACACAGGGTCTTGCTCTGTGCCCAGACTGGAATGCAGTGACACAATCATGGCTCATCACAGTCTTGAAGTCTTTGGCAGAAGTTATCCTCTTACCTCAGCCTTCTAAGAAGCTATTTAATTTTTCATTTAAACAGAATTTTAATTTTTCCATTGTTTAATGGAATGTTTAATTTTTCCATTTTTCCTTTAGAAATAGGGGTCTTGGGCAGCACCTGCGGCTCAAACGAGTAGGGCGCTGGCCCCATATACTGGAGGTGGCAGTCCAAAAACTGCAAAAAAAAAAAAAAAAAGAAAGAAACAAAAAGAAAGAGAAGAAAGAAATAGGGGTCTCCTAGTTTGACCAGGTTGGTGTCAAATTCCTGGCCTTAAGCTATCTTCCTGCCTCAGCCTTGTAACACAAAAGTGCTAGGATTAAATGCATGCCACCAGCCTGACTCCATAAACTCTTGATTATCTTTTGATCTAACTTTTGATGGCACTGTTTATCATGAAAGTCTCCAAACATTGAGGATGAGTTTTTAAATTCATCCCCAGAAACCGTGACTATTGCGGAGGGAAGAAATAAACTTTGCTCTATCTATATAAAAGAACAAAGAGCTTGTTTTCTTACATTTTCAAAAGCCCAGAAAACTGGATAATACCATTTATCAATGAATTCAATCATTCTGCATATCATCAAGAATTTAACTGTATATCGAAAATAATAAGTTTTCAAGCAAAAATATAGTCTATAACTTATAATTATCCTTCTTTTAGTTTTAGGGAGAATTCTTGAGTAATTAATGCCTTTGGATTTTTAATATCTGTTTTTAATGCTTAAATTGAAGCAATAGAACAACAGGACTTGGTAAAAATCTAGACTTTTTTTTGACTTAATGATAGTTGGTGAAAACAAGTTAAATCTGTTTTCCTCATATGGTCTGAGAATAGGTTAGGGTAACCCACATTTATACTAGAGCTCTGCTCTCCCACCCCCAACTCCACCCCAATGAATCAGCTAAACACCATGTAGAGTTTCCATTTGGTAATAAGATGTCCCTTCCTAAAATAGTTGTAGCCTAAAAGTTACTTTGTATTAGATTAGAATGAAGTCAAAGAATTAATAAGAAGTACCTTATCAATTTCCGAGAAGAAATATATGATTAAGACTACAGCAAGGTCACTTTCCTGATGTCACTCCCTCTGAGAAAGGATCTGGCAGAACTGGGCCACTAAAGCCCAAGGCAAATGGGAGTTCGAAGCAATTATCTAAATAATTCAGATAAGAAGGCACACTTGGGTTTTTCAAAGTCACCCACATGAGCAGAAGAGAAATCTAAATGTTTTGTATCTTATTATGAATGTATAAGAGTATCTCTGAGACACAAATACTGATATTGACTTATTACAAAAAAGAACAATTGTATGAATGGGAAAGTAGGCTTGTCTATATTAAGATATTCAATAAATGCTCAATTTTCTCTCTACTTTGCCCAACAGACTGTGCCTTTTAACTGCATAAGAGGTATCAATAGAGTTCTTACATTCTTTTCACAGCCATTACAGTTCAATATTTTGAAAATAGTATTTTCACTATGTAGCATGACTTTTCAGTTGTAAGAAAAAAAATCCATATAGGTGATATGGATACAAAACAAAGCAGGACTAGAAAAGGGAAAGAGCCTCGCTCATTCAATTCTGGAAAATAATAAGAATTCACATGATATTAAAAAAAAACAACTCATTTTATTCACAGGGTACATTTCCAATTTTTCTCCAGGTAAAGGAGGTAGAGAAAGTGAGACTTACTGAACCTTCTCACTACCAGCCATAATTACAATGAACACATGAAAGAAAAAGACATGTTTTTACAGCAAACCTCCTTCTATGACATTGCATTTAGATTAGGTGAAAAGAAACAACTCAGCAGAACCAACAGAGATACCATTTTCCAAGTCACATTATAAAAAGTACCAATTAGAGTTCTTTTTCTTTTACCTGCAACGTGTTATATGAAACTCTACAGAAGGAAATGAAGAGCCTTGATCTTTTCCCCAGCCTTTCTGCTCATGGAGATTGGTTTTAATAGAAAGAAGCGATTCCAAATACACTTCAAAGGTGATTTCAGTTTTATAGCCTAATCTAAAATTATTTCCAGAATGATTATAGCCATGAACTGATAGTCAAACTACATCGTATGAGAAAAAAGAATATCTGACTTTTGCTATTTCCTTCTTACCTCCAGCCTCTGAAAATTTTCTCAAGAAAACAGTTTGTACACACGAAGAATAATATATAATGTGCAATAATAATGTTAGAGACCACAGAGAAACTTTCTTTCTCTCCAACACCTCTCAGACCAACTACACTGTATAGTAAACTAGCTGTAGAGTTCCAGTAATATCCTAGACTCTTAGAAGATTAAGCCAGCTTTTCAATGGGGCTATATCTGCCTGTTTTCTTCCTTTCTCTCTAGTGTCTCCCTGACGTAGCCTAGTAGTCATCAATCATCCTAAATTGTGAATATTGTGGATTATGAGGGTAGTATCCCATGGATGCTTAAAATTGAAGGAGAAACAGCAACAAATTGATTCCTTGCTTCCATGGATACTAGAATTTCCTAGAGAAACAAGCATTCAGTCTATGAATTCTCCTGTAGCTACCACTGAAAGAGCTTCCTATCAGAGGGTGCTACTACATCAACAAAGGATATTTACATACTATTACCAGACTCCTCCAAGGCCTATATACCATTGTGCATTTCTATAAAATAGTCACATTTGCTACATTTATAAGAGTTCTTGCTGATGATAAAGATACGACTTAGAACAGACATGGTTACACCTTTAAAATGACAGAGGTGCATGACAGAAACACGTAAGCAAGTGGGGGGCACGCCAGGAAAAGTTAAGGCACCCTCTGCCACTCCCCACCCCCACCCAATCTGCCATCTCCCTCTTTTCCACCAGCATGATGTAAGGTGTGTGTGTGTGTGTGTGTGTGTGTGTGTGTGTGTGTGTAAACACAGGGCAGAAAAACACCTGTAAGTCTACTTAAGTAACTATGGATCCAAAAGCCTCTTACTGAAGTAACTGTAGGAACAGGGAATGACAACTTTCTAACTTTGGTTACGTGTAGCATGTGGTGATCACATTCCAAAAGTAAGGTTCAAGGTGACATGTTCTGCTGTCACTGCGTCATCACGAAAGGAGATCTAAATAATAATCTTATTTGGGGAGCATTTGCCAAAGTGCAGGTGAAAGAGGGATATGAAAATGGGAGTTTTCTTTCAACAGGTTCAAGCACGTAGGAAACCACCTCTTGAGGAGGGGAAGGAAGGGGCAGTCTTGAGACTGTCAAGGTCTAAATGGATAAACAGGTGCTGCTCCTCTGCTCTTTCCTTGAATGTCTCACCATCTGGCTCTCACGCTGCTTCCTCTAGCATCTTTTCATCACTAACCATAACAACTATATGACAAGGTATTTCCTTTGAAATATTTTGAAAAGGTTCCCTTCTTGGGACTGCATTCAAGGTCAACAGCCTCTTCCTTGCTCTCTGCTCAACTTCCTTTTGAGATTGTTCCCACTGGTATCTTCAAATGAAAACTAGGATTTTATCTCTTTTTGTCATTTTGGTTAAACCTTTTTTTTTTATTATTACAATTTTCAGTTTCTCTTACTGTGTGGAGAAAAACAGACATTAGCTGATTCCTGGTTTACTGTACCTTGGATTAAATTACATCTCTTTGATGTTTATTGGTATGTGTGAAGCATACAGTTTTTTTAAATAAATATCTGAAGAAAGTCTAATTACATAGAAGCAGAGAAAAAGGCAGGATCAATATATTTAGATGTTAATCTATAAAGGTTCCACACAGGTTTACATCATTGATTATATCCCATAGCTTTGATAGGAAGACAGAATCACAAGGATCTTAGCACAATACAGAGGGACACAGACAAGTGACAATAAAATATAATTCCCCCTTTTGAGTTTTGGAAAGTGAAAGGGATGGGCTTTGGCTTCCATGCTGAAGTTCACAGGAGGCTTATAATGCGTATGTTATTTATTCCTTATATGATAGAGAAGAAATCAGAGATGCTGGCACCACAAAGAAGTAAGTTAGGGGAAGGAAACAGAAGCATGTATTTTTTCTGTGTGGAAACGATGGGCAGAAGCTGTGTTATGTTTCAATAAGCTTTCCATTCGTGAACTTGTTTCAATCTCTCACCTCTAGGATGTATGTAAAATATTCAAAAGACAAGTCTAGGCTGAGAATACAGCAGATGGTATCCATTTTTTTAATGATAGGAAGCAGAAAAAGCTACAGCAATTATAGATTCAAGTCTCCTCCCACTTACAAAATAGAAATTTTATAGTGCTCAATCTAAATATTGTGGCCTCATATTTAGGAGTTTATAAACAGACCTGCTGGGCTTCAGAATCCTTGTGATTTTTTAGTCTCCAGGGCTTTCAAAGAAGCTATATAGAAACTGGTGGAATATTGGCCATCTCCCTAGCTTCAAGAACCAAAACAAAAATCCAACTGAATGGGAGAAAAGCTCCCTTTTTCATAATCACCAGCAGGGCTATAACGAGGTCAGGGTGACTCTGCCACAGGACACCCAAATTTAGAGAGCACATGTTTAAGCAAAAACAAAATAAAAGTCTGAGGCAGTGTAAAATTTTGAGCTTCTCAGCAAATTTCCACACCACCTTTCTAGTCACAATGCTACTAACTCAACCCTAATGCCAAGCCAGCTCCCCTGGGGAAGGACAGAGACAGACGGTGCTGGAAAGCCAAGGTCAAGGGTAGAGACCACTCTGACCTCTTCTATGCTGAGAGCTTTGTGATGGGGTTGTCTCCTCCTTTCCACATGCCTCACCCTCTCTCTAGCACACAGTGGAATGAAGTTGCCCAAATGGCTAGTTACTTTTACTACTATTAGAGGCATTGGCTTACATGGCACAACCCACTTCCACCCATGATGTGTGCTTACCAAAAGTCATAATCTGAGAATTTCCCTCTATACTAGAAAGATCAATAAAAATCACAGTACTTACTCTCAGTCCTTAAGTTTACGCAAAAATCCTTACAGCTCTTGATGTTTGGAATTCTACAAAGATAGAGCAGGTACTACCTAGTTCAGGTGGGAAAGTATTTATACAACACAATCATCATTTCTTAAAGTTTTCCATGGTGACATTTTCCCCCTTAGAGCTTTCCTAACAAAGATTTGTCAGTGAAAATTTTCACAAAGTCAATATATTAGGACATAGAAATTAAAGCTATTTAATTTTTTGATACAGAGTCTATGCTAGAGTGCAGTGGTGACATCATAGCTCACTACAACCTCAAACTCCTGGGCTCAAGCAATCCTCTTGCCACAGCTTCCCTATAGGTACAGACAATTCCCACTAATTTTTCTTGAGACAGGGTCTCATTCTTGCTCAGGCTGGCCTTGAACTCCTGAGTTCAAGCAATCCTCCCACCACGACGCCCCAGGGTGCTAGGATTATAGGTGTGAACCACCATCCTTGGCCAGAAATTAAAACTTTGGATGGCTGACTTTCCAAAGAAAAAAGCAGGTTGTATGTATAATAAAGTTATAAAAATTACCATAGCTGCTGACAAGAAAAAAACATTATTGATATTGTTTCCATTTTGGATCATCTTATAACACTCTTGGAAAACTTTTGACTGATCTAAGAGTATTTTTAGTAAATTTAAAATCCAAGGATTTCTTCCATCATTTTCCATTTTAAGTCACATTGGCCAGATTACTTCAGGTACAAGTTATATTTAGCCTACACAAATTTTTAGCTAAAAGAAGGGCATGTGATATCAGAAAGCCAAACATAGTATTCTGAACATCTGCCATTTGGGATAATTTATTTTCTATATCTGTTGAGGTAGCAGAAAGCAAACTGCACAGAATCAAAATCCAGTGAGCACTTCCTTAACTTTCTGTGTGGTAACTGCACTGTCGCTTCACAATCCTGTATAAACTTTTGATTAAATACTCTATTGAAAGCATATGTAGCCAGAAGTCCTCTTCTACATCAAAATTTTTATATAAAACATTGCTTTTCTTTCTTATAGAATGATTTAATCCTTTCCCAGTCTTAATTTTACTGAGGTGGGATTAAAATTAAACAGATGTCACCCTTATTCATGATTTAGAATCAATGCAGTTCTCAAGTTGAGGCTGATAAAAGTTAAAAGTCCTATCAAGATACTAATTTTCAGTCCTTCCATCTTGCCTTTTGCCCCCAAGGAGCAACCTGATTTTTGTCACTAAAAACCAATTCTTTAAAATTAGTCTGATGGTAGAAAGTGATGCCCTCTCTTGGGAGATGCATTGAAAGTGATTAAATATTTTTAAATTGAATGTGTCTATCATAACCTGAATGTCTTCTGAGCTGAACCTTAAGGGTCAGTAATGTTAAAATATAATCGGCCAAATTGGGCAAAGTATCACACCCAATTTTGAAAGTCTTAATTTCAGCTAAACAAAATAAAATAATGGGAATTTAAGTTCAACTTCTTAACATTATAATAGTACAGTATTCCAAAGTATTCTATAGGACAGACCTAGACAAGCCCTTACTAGGGACACATGGTGCATAAACATCAGGCTACATACTCATGCGCATGTATACGTACACACACACACACACACACGCACAATTCCTGTTTAGATGTATCTAACCAACCATGGAGAAAAGCACATGTAGGGCATACTCATGAGCTTGTCACTATTAAGCAATGCCAAGCT
This sequence comes from Loris lydekkerianus, assembly GCA_963574355.1. Taxonomy (NCBI): domain Eukaryota; kingdom Metazoa; phylum Chordata; class Mammalia; order Primates; family Lorisidae; genus Loris; species Loris lydekkerianus. Next base: position 4,340 of record CAUYPK010160004.1, on the reverse strand, counting down.
GTAATCTACCCTATGAAAACACTTTTCTTAGACTGTAGTCATACTTTGCATGGTGTAAACATTTATGTCTATGTCCAACTGAAGATAATGTGGTACAATTAAAATTTCACTCTCATATAATCTAGGGTTTTTCAACCTCGGCACTATTGACGTTTTAGACTAGATAATTATCTGTCATGAGAGGCTGACCTGTACATCGGGGGGTACTCAACAGGATCCCTAACCTCTACTCATTACATCCTTGAGCCAGGAAAATAAGGAATGTCTCCAGACACTGCCAAATGACAGAGGGCAGAGGAATCACCCAGTAGAGAAGCACAGGTTTAATCAAAAATTACCAGTATCAGCCATTTCTGTTTTCCTTTCAGCAGCCACATGGGAATAGTGTTACAAATGCATAGACAAAACTTTATGTAGATGTCTGTTGCATAAATCTTTCCCAGGAATCAAAACAAGATGCAAATTTTCCAGATAGTCTTTTCAATGCAATTGTTACACATGGGCTTTATGGTGTTAATTAATTACATTTTAATAATTTTAACAATTAAAGCACTAATCTGAGTGACACATATTTTGTTCACTTTTGCATGTGTTTTTTGTTAGCCCTTTTATATTTTTAATGGCATAGCAGCAAAAAAATGTATTATTTTTTAAGGTAACTACTAAATAGCTCAGTAGCTCAGAAGAGGAAATAGCTCAGGGCTGCACGTAAGTAAATATTCTACACAGCTCACTCACCATACACTGTCATTGCATTTTCACTGCCATACAGGATCAACACAGTAAGCCAGTTCTGCACAGAATTGATGTTCTTAAATTCTTAATTTTTAAGTATTAATATAATCTGCATCATGCCAAACAGTCATATTTTAATTGCTAATTTGTATAACAGCTTTGTATTCAATTACATTTACGAATTGCCTACTCCAGTGATACGGGATTTTTCCAAGGGCTTTGTTATCTTGATGTTATGTAAGATGACGTGGGTTTTTTGGTTAACCCACCAAAAAATGTCATCTGTTTCAATTTATATGGTATACTAAGTTTCTCCCATTAAAACTGAAACAGAACTTTGAGGGATAGTTACCTACATTTTGGTGACATTTAAAAGGATAAAGACAGTAAGTTCTAGTGCCTCCTTTTAGCTTAAGACATCTTAAAGCACAAAGCCAATGAGAGGCTTTGTGCACCTTTCTCTGATACATAAACACATGTGGGTGCTTGTAATCTGTCAACAGTTTTCTTGCTGAGTGTCTAAGCGGGTGTAACAAGATGTCTGAGCACTCCTGTCTGCTACCAAGGAAGGAAGCAGCTACCGATTCATATCCCCTTACTTGTACCCACCATGCCTTGCGTGACCATGCTCAACCCTGGACCCCTTCATGAGATTTGGGGGAAAGTCAGATGGGTATAATAATTCTGCTCATTCTGGGTAATTATTTGTTTGTTTTCTTTTTTGAGACAGAATTTTTCACAGGAACCTCAAACTCTTAGGCTTAAGTGATTCTCTTGCCTCAGCCTCCCAAGTAGCTGGGACTACAGGCATCTGCCACAATACCCGGCTATTTTTTTGTTGCATTTGTCTTTGTTGTTTAGCAGGCCCAGGCCAGGTTAGAACCTGCCAGCCTCAGTGTATGTGGCTGGCACCTTAACCACAGAGCTATAGGTGCCAAGCCTGGATAATTATTTGGGAATCAGACCTGCATCTCATGCTGGTGTAGGCATCATGTGCCAACAACCAGTAAACTGGCTCGTCTGAATGTGTAGAGGACAGGACGTAACACACCTGCAGCTCACCAACATTTGTTAAAGTTTTACAACACCAGGTCATGTGAGTTCAGCTTTCACAATTGCTCAGGATTAAGTTTTGTTTAACTTTGTGTAAGAGTATGTGTTTATGTGTACATGTATATATGCATTCTTGCATGTGTGCATACATATGCTTTGTCTTGGAGTGAATATATACTAGGGTAGATAGAAAAGGGATTTGCCTTCTGGTCTGTCTTCCACAGAGATTTAGCTTTTCATCAATGTGCTTTACTTCTGAATATTGAGTTATGAAGACAATGGTGCCAATTTACCAATAAATTATGCACTCCCATTGGTAGTCTTTTGGACCAAAATAATGACAATGCAAACAGGCTTACATAAGGCAGACCTAAAATTGGGTGTATGTCCTAAATTCTGTAGAGGGAAAGTGGCTCATGTTATACAGACTATGAATCAACACAGTCTAAATTCAACAAAGCTTCACATTGTCTAAGGAGACTCGACAAAAGAGGAAGAAGCGATTCTTATTTAAAAAGTAAAAAATAGAGGGGAACTATAATTAGTATAGACATGGTTCAACAAATCACAATAATCAGCTGTAGCATTACTCAGTAAGGGATTTTTTTAAATCTACCCCATCACCTACCCACTGCCCCTAAATGGGGCAAAAACAAATAATAATTTTTTAAAAACCTATAGTTCTAATGCCAGTCTTAGTAAGACAGGTTATTATTATTATTATTATTATTATTAAGCCAGTTTGTGTTGACAATCAGCAACACGTTCGCCCCAGCATTTTCTCTTCTACCTTGATCAGTTCCTCAGCTTAGCTTGTCTTGTTTTTGAACTGCATCTTCTAAATCTGAACCACATCAGTGTGCTTTACCAACATTTCAGCAGCATTTTACTAGTTGCAAATCCACCATGTGCTATAAAATGTTCCATGGAATGTTTCATTTCTCATTTGCCCTCGAAGCCAACATTACAAGTAAAGTCTTGCTTGGGTTTCTGTTGTCATGTTCTGGCTTTTCCAGGCGGCTCCTGTAAATCCATGAAATCACGCGACCATTCCCTCTTGGAGTCATGTAGAAAACTTAACAGAAATACCCTGGATCGTCCCTTTTTCTTCCATTATTCCTAAGAAGTAGGCTGGAGTGAGGCGTCCTCACATGGGTCGAGTTGCATTCTCAGCGCACCGATTTTATGAAGATACCAGAGTTGGAGAAATTCCTCGGGCATGGCGTGGAAGCCGGAAAAGGGCAAGACATTATCATAGTAATGGTGGCTGATGGGCTGATCATGCATATTCACAGAAAAGGGCCAGAAGCCATAGATGGCCACCTCTTCACAGAGGCCCAGAGCTGCGCTCACCAGGAAAAGTCCCGTAGACAGGCGCTTGGCATGGATTCCCCTACTTTTCCAGAACTTTCCAATGCTACTTAGAAAGTTGGGGTTGGCAAAGAGCACTGTTTGATTGGCGCCAACATCTGACAGGGTGTAATAAACCCGCAGAGATGGCTCTGTTCCTGTTTTCATAGAAAAGGCAGGCATGTAGATGTAGCTGTGGTTGTAGATTTTCATGTTATCCACAAACGTCTTTCTGGACCACAGTAGGTTCTGAAACCTGTGGGAGATAAGAAGAGGCTCTGTTAAACCTGAAGAAAAAGAAATTCATCAAAACCCACTCTGCTGCCTCTGATGGCCCTAGCAGTTCAAATCATCTCAGGGAAACATGAAAAACATCTCAATGGTATTTAAAATCTTCCTTGAACTTACCAATTATCTCCCATCAAGTACACTGAGTTTCTCTGACCCGAATGCTTTAAATTCACATTAACATTCTTTAATAGGGCGGCCTTGGAACCAAAATGCATTACACATTTTGTTCTCTTCCATAACATACTTGCCTAGAATGTCAAATGGTTTAATTTGCATGAATTCATAAAGGTTGTTAGCTAGATTTTGATAAAAGCTACTTGTGTGTTCTCTAATTAAGAACTGGTTTCCTCATCTGCAAATCAAAGAAAGCATATCTATTCCCACTCTGTGATTTTACAAGTATTCAGATTGAACAATGCTATGTAATAACCATGACATTACATGGTAAAAGAAAACTCATTACTATTATGGCTTGTTCCAAAGAACTCTACCCCTATTCTTTCAGTTTAGATTACATAAAGAGAAGATCTCTGGTTTAAATGTATTCAACTAACATTTATGGTTTACATCTAAGGTGTCAGGCATTGGGCAGTTAAATTTTTTTTTAGTTTTTATTAAGTCAAATACACATAGATCATGAATACATTTATGCATATGTGGGATACAATGTGTTGTTTTTTTATTGTTAAATCATAGCTGTGTACATTTGTGCAATCAAGGAGTACAATGTGCTGGTTTCATATACAATCTGAAACAGTCTCATCAAACTGTTCAACGTAGCCTTCATGGCGTTTTCTTAGTTACTGTATGTAGACATTTGTATTCTGCATTTAGTAGGTTTTGCCTGTACCCATTCTAAGATGCACCGTAGGTGTGGCCCCACCCATTACCCTCCCTCCACCCTGACTTTC
>CAUYPK010160002.1:0-15056 GCA_963574355.1 Loris lydekkerianus | reverse complement strand
TTCTGGTACAGATGTCTTTGTTATATTGTGACTTTTGGTCTTCTGGGTATAAACCTAGAAGAGGAATTATAGGATCGAAAGGCAGGTCTATTTTTAGGTCTCTAAGTATTCTCCAAACATCCTTCCAGAAGGGACGTATTACATCATTATATTCAAAACTCCTATAATCACCCAAGACTCTTGTCAGAAGCAAACAAGAGAAAATAAATTAAATAAATTCTGATCCTACTTATTTAATTCTTCTAGAATAATTATTTTAAACATGCTAATAATAAGAAAAGCTCACTATCATATTTGGTCATCAATGTTTCAAAAATAAGTTCCAGAATTAGGTATGCCAACTGCAGGTGTCTGCTACTTAAAAGAAAAATATAGCCAGTCCCCAACTTACAACCTATACACAACTCACACAAACTGAAGCTATTAGCAGTAATGGGTAAATGTACCTGTCACAAATTATGCACAAATTCAATTTAAGACTAAAACTACAAAAGCCATCGTGCTTCTAACTGGAGTACTGCCTTTAAATACAATCCTAGGTAATGTATGAAAACAAAATGAACACTCATATTTTGTGTATAAGGGTAGAAGAAATGAGTAAAATAAAATACAAGTGACAAATGAAAATTATGCCCTTGACCCAATACTCTAGAATTTTCAGTGGGGAGTGGAAGGAAAGTAAAAGCTGGATTTTCAGTGAGGGGAAAAGATAAAGACTGGTATTGTTGTTGTTTGGTGTTTGTTTGTCTTTTGAGACAGAGTCTTATTCTGTCTCCCTGGGTAGAGTGCTGTGGCCTCATCATAGTTCACAGCAACCTGAAACTCTTAGGTAGGCTCAAGTGATCCTCTTGCCTAATCCTCCCAGGTTGCTGGGACTATAGTTGTCCACCATGATGTCTAGCTAGTTTTTTCTATTTTTAGCAGACATGGGGTCTCACTCTTTAGCAGAGATGGGGTCTCAGTCTGGTCTCCAACTCCTGAGCTCAAGAGATTCCCTCCCTTGGGGAGGTGAGCCAGAGTGCTATGCCTATAGGTGTGAGCCACCTGCCCAGCAATTAAGATCCTTACAATGTAGAAGATGTGGTGTTTTATCAGGGGAGAAAACAACAGTTGGGATATACAGAGAAGCACCACAGTGAAAAGGACAAATATGGAAGAGATGCTTCAAACTCAGGGAAGGGAGAGGCAGGAAGGAAGAAGCAGGAGGACCTTGGGTCCCTGTTACTTAGTGTCTTGGTCTGAAAAACTACAAGGGAGTTCAAGGTATGCTCACCTTTCTCTTCTACTTGCTGTGCCTACCAGCAGTTAGAACAATGGGCTTTACTTAGACAATAAATGATCACCATGTGCTCAGAACAGAAGTAGCAGGGCAGGACGTAGGGCTACACTCACTAAAGGAGGAAACTCCCTGGGCAGGAACTTCCTGGTGTGCCCCATAAAAAAGAAGGATGTCCTTCTTTCTTTCTTTCTTTCTTTCTTTTTTTTTTTTTTTTTAATTTCAGATTAATGTGAGGGTGTAATTAGGTTACAGTGTTTGCATTTGTTAGGTAGAGTCCCTATTGTACTTGTGTCCTTCATCCTTACATTCTACCCACAAAGTGGGAGCACACCAATCCCCTCAATCCTGCCCTATCTCCCTTTTTCCTTCCCCCTCACTACTTCCCCTTCCCCACCATGTTGAATTGAATTGAGTTTTTCTTTTCTTTGGGCATATGTGTGACCTTTTACTGGCTTCGTATTAGTTTCCTTCTTTTGAAGTTACTGTTGGCAGGTTGTGTCAAGATACAAGAGTGACAAAGCAGAATAACCTTGATATCATAGAAATCAAGAATATTCTATGTTGAAATAAAACAAGTACTCAGATATGCTAAGTGTATGAAAGGATATAATTACTGAACATATTTGTGAGAGGAACAGAGGAGCTGAAATTGTCTCGCTAAATGCAACACAAAGAAAAACTTAATATATTACAATAAATATGCTTAGAAAAAAGTAACTAATATATTGAGTTTCATTTAAGTGATTAAAGTTCAAGGAGAAAAGAAAAGAGATACTTAAGGGGGGAAGGAAATGCACAGAGGAAAAACTATTTTTAAGTCTCCAGTGGAAGAAAAGCAGGCATCCTCAGAATAAAAAGGGCCCCCAGGGCATGGACATATTTGTGTTATAATTACAGATTTGAGTAATATTTGAATTTTTTGTTGCATGATCGGAGTTGCGGTGGAGTGAAAGGGTTAACATACTCTGGCCCTTCGGAACTTTCTGCCACCTTCTTCTCATTATCTGGAGGAGGTGGGGGTAGGAGGGTTGGCAGCTCCTCAGCCCCATTTTCCTCTGTTCCTGAAGATGCTTCAGAGCATGATTGAAATGGTTCCAAGGCTGAATAAACCAGACTGTTAGCAGCCCAGACCTCTCTGCTAACAAAGTCTCCTTTATGGTGTGCACTGCATAAAGTTCTGCCTACTTTTCTACAAACTTTCATATTCAATTGCACTTTTCTCTCCTGTGTAAACCAATAACAATGCTTAACCATAACCTTAAATAATTCTCTCAGGCTGCTGGTTTTAATAGGAATCTTGGTGGAAGCGATTAATGCTTTTGCAGGCATCCTCAAACTTTTAAAAAAAGGAGGCCAATTCATTGTCCCTCAGACTGTTGGCAGGCTTGACTATTGTTTAAAAACAAACAAACAAACAAACCATGAACAAATTCCTATGCACACCGCACATATCTTATTTTGCAGTATAAAAACAAAACGGGAGCAAATACAATCACACCGTCTCACGTGGCCCACAGGCTGCAGTTTGAGGACCCCTGCAGTTTTATCATGGCTATATACTGACCTTCCAGAGAGGAATTGAGCTGAATACTCACATTGTTTCCTCCCATATTGCAATTTCAATTTTTGTTGGAAATGTCCCACATACACAGCGTGGCCACAGAGCCATTTCCAGTTGCAGGGTTCTCAAGCTTACCTCAGGTGGCTTTAGCGAAGATTCCTCCAGCAGGTGGAGGTGGCCATCCTCTGGCTCGGCATTTGGGGAGCCTTTCTACTCTTCTCGTGATCATGATATCCCCTCCTGGTGGCTAATATGTTGCGTGATAGGAGTCAAGAGAGAGTCAGCAGCTTTGCCACAGGTGTAAACTCGCTCCTGCAATGTTGATGGGCCCAGGAAAAATGACTACACACACAAAAAGATGGCGTGTAGCAAAGAAACTTTATTTTATGCCACCTTATATACATTGATGGTCACTAGGCACTTAATCTATAAACTTTACCATTACCTAAATCTAACCTAACTTGCTCTATATAAAATTAACTTGTGAGTAAATATCAAGTCTCCGCATTAACACAATTTCTTCTGTTTTTTACATTCCTTTCAGATATGTGCCAATTCTAACTACAGATCTGATTAAAAATAACAAAGAACTGCAAGGGAACTGAGGAAGTGAAACTCCTCATAAGCACATTCAATTTACCCGAAATAGATTTATGGGTTTGTTTCTCCACAACACAGAGCCCTTTAGGCTCTTTGCAACATTATGTTTTCACATATGTAAACCTATAATCCATGTCTCTAGGGGTGAGGCAGTAACACCTGCGACCTCCCAGGCTTAACAGAATGCATGACTTCAGAGTCATTGTTCCTGGAATTTTACCTCCAAGGAAACACGCCCACCCTGTGTATGCATCAGGGGAGCCCAGCTCAGCTGTTCAGATTTTTTGCTGTCTGCAAAAGCTGCTTCTGTGTTAGCAAAAGCCAGTTAACCCTTACCAGACTTATTTCATGTGCTTCATGTGGGGAGCTCTGTTACCCCACACTTTTTCACCTTCATAACTGCATGTTTCAGGCTTATGTTTGGCCTTGATGATTTCTCTGAATTCTTTCAAACTATTCATTTAAAAATGAGTATAATAAAAATTTTAAAAATATGATTATAATATAATAATGTATAGATTAATGAAGTTAGAGTTCAATAAACTACTTCTTTAAATTTAACCATCACCTTAGACACTTGTTTTTATAACTAAAGAGATGAAACAAAGATCAATTATTCTACAAAATCCATTGTTACATATCAATTGTAGAAAATATTCTCTCATTGATACAGACACACTTCCACAGTGTAGCACAATTGCCATACAAATCCAATAGAGCAGACTCAAAAAATTTTTACACTAGTCCAAGTAGAATTTTTACTTTGAAGAATGAAATTTGAAGCATGAATAAAGGAATAAAACTTTAAAGAAAACTTAAGCTTTCTGTGTATTTTTAATATATTATGTGACATTGTAATTGGAACTGCATTTAAAATTATTTTAAGATAAATTGTTCTTAAAAAGGAAGAAAAAAATTCCTTAAATCAGAAGTTTTAACACACTGCAACTAATAAACACATTTAAAATGTACAATTTCTCTTGACAGCAAATTGGGATACTTAAGATTTTTTAGAAGCTAATTGCACTCTCAGTTTAATGAACATTTTCAGTAGCAATATTATGATTCATGTTTCTTTGGGAAAGAACAGCTTGATACCTATGAAGTGTTTAGTTGTTCTTTCAAGACATGTGGCTACTCTGTGAACTTTTTTTTTTTTTTTTTAGTAATTAGCCCAGTGGTACATTACCAATTATTTCTTAAAGAAATCTAATCCTACATTGAAAATGTGTTAGGAATATTTGGAATAATAAAGCCAGTTTTCAACAACACTATTACTATTCTAGAGAAAATTTTACTAGACTGGTAACGCCTTTTTTTTACTAGTAAAATTCCCTCTGGAAATTATCGTCCACTAGCTACTTAACCCATTTTCTTTTTAATGGGGGAAAGAGGGGAAAAGGAATATCTTTTTCTGTCAGCTTGGTTTTAGGGCTTCTAAACCATTATCTGCAAAAAAAAAAAAAAAATCTGATTTTAGGTAAGTGAATTATAATTAATCTTAAAGTTTTAGGAGAGGCTTTTTTTTTTTTTTTTTTAAACATTCTTATGTGAGGATACATAAGGGAGGGACAGAGGATAAATTAAAATTTCATGAGTTTTATTATGAATCATGGGTATTGGTGAGCTTGGATTATACTTATTTTTAAGTGGTTGTCTCTAAATTAAATTAGTGCCACCACACCTCCCTGACACACATAATCCTGTGTGTCTTTACCCCACAGGACAAAACTGGCTTAGTAAGAAGCCAGTACAAAGCCTCACTTTTTCCAGTTAGTGTAAACTTATGAGTTGTACTTCACTTTCCATCACTGCACTCATTGAAGCAGGAATCTAGGATTTACCCATGCCAGGTTAAGTAATAAATACTACTTTTGAATGCTTTCTCATTACCAATTATTTATTTTTTAAAAAATAATAATTTGATTTGAATTGCTAATCGATACAGCTATTTGAAAGCTTCTGGTTTTCCTGCTACTATTATGTGCATTGGATAAAATTACTTTCTGAGTACTTTATAATTTCCTTTATTATTTTTAAGTCAGAAAACAATTTTATTAGAATCAAACCAAACTATTTTTATTTGCAAATATTTATCTTGGATTCAGCATCAATAGTATTTTAAAATGAGCTTTCTACCTAGAATGGTTCTAGATTCACAGAAAATTAACAATGGTGCCATAGAGAACCTCATTATAGACTACCCATTTTCTTTTAAATCTACCTATCTTATATTAGCATGGTACATCTGTCGCAAGTAATGATCAGATAATGATACCTTATTAATGAGTAAAGTCCATGGTTCATTCAGATGCCTTTCATTGTTTACTTAATTACCTTTTTCTGTTCCATCCATGATACCTCATTACATTTGTTTATATTTCCTTAGACTTCTTTTGGCTGTGACATTTAACTTGTTTTCATGCATTTAAGCCTTTTGAAGAGTGCTGACAAAGTATTCACAGACTGCTACACTTTGGTGAGTCTGTTGTTTTCCATCCATTAGACAGCATTTAATATTTGGGGGGAAGAAGAGATATGCAGAGAAATCCTCATCATTTCCTAATAAGGGTATACATTACCAACATGACTTGGCGTTGTTGATGTTAAACTTGGTCACTTGGCTGGCGGAGGTAGTGTTAGTGAGGTTTATGTACTATAAAATTACACTTGTACACTGTTTCCCCATTTTTTCCTACCACATCCTTTGGAAGTAAGTCATTCTGCATAGCCTGTATTTCTTAAATAGTAGAGAGTTACTTAGGAGTGGGTATCTATCTACATAATTTGGAATTGTTTAGCATGGCATTTTCCATGGGTTTTAGCATATCCATTTTCTCTTATTAACTTTTTTTTATTTGTTTACAGCAACAGAGTGATGGACGTTTATCTTATACTTTGGCTAATAACCCATACTATGTTATATGTGTCACTGCTCAATTTTTCAGTTTTTAGACATGGGGAATTCTCTTAGCTGGTGCCTGTATTCCTTTGATGAATCTCTATTATTATGTGTTTTTGAGCATTCTTTATTGTCCATCACTAAAAGATGCTCTGGACTCATATATTCTTTGTCTCAGTCTCAGAATCTTCTATTTTCCTATTAGCCCCAGTTTCGCTTATTGAACAATGATATTTGAAACCAATTCTGGTTGCTGGATGCCTTTGTTACTACTGAAACTTCTACTTCTTGGCCCTGTCAATTGACACAGAAAAGAAATTGTACATGTACATATGACTTGTGTATATACAAAAATCTGTAAGTATCCTGCTTGCATTGATCTGTGTCCATGTTAAGTCTAACAGGGTTCATACTGATGTCACAAGCTGCAATAGTGTGCAACATAAATCATTTCAGCCTCCCCCTCTTACTTGTGTGTAATCTATTACTCCAACATCAACAATCCACTGTCTGCCATCCATTTACTTAGTTGTTCTATCCTATTATACATGTGCAGTGGTTTCAGGAATTATTAACCTTTCCATCTGCTGGAAGTAATTTTACAATGCTATCATATAAAATATTATCCATGCCTAAAAATTCATTTATGCTTCATATATTTACTGCTTTCCACTCTTACAAGCAAAAACAAAAATAAAACAAAACAACAAAAAAACAACTCCTTGTAACCACTAACTCTGTTTACCATTTCCATAGTTTTACCTTTTCCAGAATGTTATACAATTAGAAGCACACATTATGCAGTCTTTAAAGCCTGCTTTTTAAAATTTGGCTATATGCATTTAAGATCTACCCTTGTTTTTGTGTGGCTTAAGAGCTCAAAAATGTTTTATATTGAGTACTATTCCCTTGTATGAATATGCACCCACTAAAAGACATCTTGACCACTTCCCGTTGTTAGGCATTAAAAATAGAGCTCCTATAAATATTCACATGCCAGGATTTCTGTATAGATAAGTTTTCAAATCCGTTGGGTGAATACTTACAAACATGACCGCCAATTGTATGGTAAGACTGTTTAGCTTTCTAAGAAAATAACACACTGTCCTTCAAACTGCTCTACCATTTTATATCCCAATCAGCAAACAGTAAGACTATTTCTTGCTCCTCCTTTCTCTTTATCTGCTACTTCAGGAATTCCCATAACATAGGCTCCAAAACTTACTAGATCCATTCTTAGATATATGTAACTAAGACATTTTGAATTATACAATGGACTAAGCTGAGAGCATAGCCCTACTGTGGTGGGAGGCATGCCTTGTAAGCACTCAGCTACGATCCACTCTCCACTTTCCTTCCCACATTTCCTCATGTGGGGATCCCCACCTCCCAATACTAACTGACAAATTGCCAGACAATGTGATTGGGACCTGGGTGTATGGGATCAGGTCTGTGTCTCTGTCTACAGTTCCCCACAGATCCTCCCTTACCATGCCAGGGAGAAGTGCGCTGTCCCGGAGATGCCCACAGGGTGCCTAAGCAGCGCCCTGTACTTCCATCTTCCCCTGGAGTCTGCCCTGCTATTTTACAGTTGTCAGGCAAGCAGCTAGCAAGCAGGGAGCTCACAGTCTAATCAGGACTCCTGGAGGAGCGTACTTTTCATACTGAAATATTGATATGTTGGGTAGAGATGTAAAATGAACATCTGAGAATTATTTCTAAGAACAAGTTATTTCAAAGAAATACATTCTTATTTCTAAGAATAAGATGACTTGTAATGGATCGTATGCTTTTAATAGACAAGACTGAAATTTGAAATTTCCCTTTAAGTGTTTAGCACACTTTTAAATTCTAATAAATTTAATTTATCACTGGCTTTAGTACATGAGTAACCTTTGTAATATGTAAATTGTGACCAAAAACAACAAAATAAGCGAAGTAAAGGTCAGAAAATGCTATTTTCATATTTTTCCTTCAATAATAGGAATCTTCTTAATACTACTCAAATTTTTCCGAGAACAATTATCATATAAATTTAATATTTCATGTAAATCTTGTTCTGGTGATTGTGTTCTTGATCTAGAATGAGATTTTAGAGATAGTAAAGTTATAATAGCACAGTAAATAATATTTTAGAGAGATCATTAAACAAACATTAGAATTATTTTGTTTTAGTTAATGCATGTTAACACAACCAACATGAGAACTAACATTTTCCTAGTCTCTTATTTTTTGTCCTATTTATAATAATTCCTATGACAAAAAAATAAAAAGTGTTTGATACATCTTCCTATCACCTTTACAGTTCCATCAGTTCTCCAGTTCTCACTGGAGATTTATTGAATTCAACCCATATAGATGAGTCAAATAGGACAGCAAACTCGATTGCATCCTTGTTGTAGATTTTTAAAATTTCAAAGTAGTACAGGGGTACAAATACTTTTGGTGACATAGATGCTTGAGTCGGGATCCCGCACATTGTACCCCTTGATTGCACTAATGTACACAGCTATGATTTAGCAATAAAATCATAAATTAAAAAAAAAGAGTGCCCATAACCGAGATAGTGTTCATTGTACATGTTAATAGGTTTTTATCCAGCCCTCCTCCTATTTATCTCCTGTTAGATTCCCATTGAGTTTACCTTCCCTCTATGCCCTTGCGTACTAGTCTGTTACTTTCAATTTAATAGTGAGTACAAAAGACACTGGAATATTTGTTGCAGCACAATTCACAACTGCAAAGATGCAAAATCAATTCAAGTGCCCATTAATTCATGAGCTATATTTACACCATGGACTACTTACTACTCAGCCATGAAGAAGTATGACTTAATGCCTTTTGCAACAGTTTGAATTGAACTGGAGAACCTTTTGAAGGTTTTATTTTATTTTATTATTTTATTTTATTTTATTTTTGAGGTTAAAGTGAGGGAAAGTACCTCCACTGAACAAACCAGTAACATCTGTAAGTCACACAAACATGACTAGTTTACCTGCAAATGAGGGAACTTCTTTTATCGAGATGAGGATGATAGAACATCCTGTTCTGTGACTTCTGTTCTGGAGGCAGGCAGATTGGAACTGATGCTACCTTTAATATCTATCTCTGACAGGTTAGGAGAGTCCATAAGCTTGCATAAACATTTTTCATTTCTGTAAAATAAGTAAAGTAAAAATGACCATATAATGGTTTAAAGTTTTCAGACAAATAAAATGATAGATATTCAATAAATGTAACTGCAACCATTATTATTGTGGTTCAAATAGAAAGACGCATAGATATTTTGTCTACAATTTGGGTGATGATTTTACCTGATGTTTATATGGCGTTAACAATTAACACATATCTTAACTTGTAAAAGCATATCGGTTAGCTATTTGACAGTTATTGACTATTTTTGGCCAAAAATTTTGAAATCTTTAAACTAAATATCAGATAATGATGCTCCATATGATCTTCAGAACGCCACAAGCAAAGCCTTAAGAAGTAATACAGTTGATTGTCCTTTCCTTAGACTTGATAATCGGGGATGGTCTAGTGGTCTAGGGGTGATGAGGAAATGTCAGTTCAATTCCTTTTTTTTTTTTTTTTTTTTTTGAGCCACAGTCTGACTTTGTCCCCTGGGCTGAAGTTCAGTTGGTATGCTGTCATCGTAGCTCGCTGCCACCTCAATCTCCTGAGCTCAGGTAATACTCCTGCCTCAGCCTCCTGAGCATCTGGGACTACACATGTCCTCAACTTACCCAACCAATTTTTCTATTTTTTTTTTTTTTTTTTTTTTTGTATGTGTGTGTGTGTGTGTGTGTGTGTGTGTTGAGAGGCTGGGGGTCTTGCTCTTGCTCAACTTGGTCTCCTTCCTAGTGCTAGGATTCCAGGCATGAGCTACCATGGCTGGCCTTTATTTTTGATTTTGAAGAATATTTTCTCTTGTTGATAACCTAAAATATCTAATTAATTCTTTCCAAATGATTTCCAGTGTGCCTAATCATAATTGTCTTATAATAATATCACTTCACATTTCAGTAAAATGTGAAGATGCAATGATTAAAAGAAAAAGTGACTTTAAGAAATATCTGAACCGGCATGGCATACACTTGTGGTCTTTAATTGTCCAGCATTTTTAAGCCATTCAGAGGAATAAATATCAATATTCCCTTATATTTTACTTCCTAGTTATTACTTTATTTATCATGTCATTATTTTCAATATAATTTTTATGATATTCAAAATATTTGGATAGCACAGATTAAAATGTTAATTTTTCTATATTTGTATCTCTGCAAAAATATTCCATTTCATTTGCTTATTGAGATCAAATTTCCTAATGAGCAACCAGCATATTTAGGTTACATAAATATTTTTTCTGAATAAGTAATTTGTATTTTCACTCTTTAAAATAACAAAGAGTCAAACATGCAAAAAATTATTATCTTTCAGGAAAAAAAATCCACCTTCATTTGTTTCTGTATTTCTTTTTCTGTAGTGATAAAAGAATAACAAATTCTATGTAAATATATTGTTTACAATAAAATCAATGTTCCACTTAATATAAACCTCTAATAAATAAAATAAAGAATCAGGGTGAGAGTCTAACATTGTTTAAACTCTGGTGCATTTTCAAGTGTGCATTATTTCCAATACAGTTTGGCCATTAAATCATGGATTCACTTTTAAAAGCTTCATTACAAAAGTTTTTCAGTAACTTGTTTCATTTTTAAGCATGCCTTAGTCATGATTTGATAGTACTACTACTTTTTGCAGTTAAATGTTTACATTTACTCTGTAAAGTACAAAAATCAATAAAAACATTTCAAGGAGATAACCTATAAAACAGTGCTTGCATGTTATTTATGATAAAATGAAGCTCTCCTCTCAATAAATAGTTTTACCATTTAGGCAAGAATCCATTAAATTGTTAGTCCTGTAACTCCCACCTTGATATAAAATAACTCAAAAGCAAAACATATTAATGAGCAGAAAATGTTTTGCAAATTGTATTTCTTCCTGTTTTGGTTGCATCTACTGTGACTATACAGGATCACCTTTATCATTTCTTTGCCCCTGTGTACACCCAAAAGTTGAGCAGCAATTTTTAGAGTTATGTTGATTGGGTTAACATTTTTCATGATCTTGCGAGGCTCCAAAGCCTGGTATCCCTGGGGTTGAATTTGAGAAGATGTAAATCGGTTTCCTAACACTACATTTTGCAATCCGTAAATTAATAACTTGACATTTCACAGCTGTTTTAAAGGCTGTGCTTTAAAGAATGAAATATCAATCATAAATATACATCTACTCAGAAATGTCAAATCCCACCCAAATGAATACCACTGCAAATTAGCAGCAGGTCACATTGTTCTGCTGTCTTTCACCTGTGATGCATTTCCTTCCCATCCAGGTTAACAGCTCCCCTGGAGAGTCTTAAACCTATTTTCAACTCCATATAAAAGATGGGTGGCAGGCTGTTTTAATAACAGAAACATAGGATCCAAACGCTAAATCTATGTGAAAGAGCCAGTGTAGTAAAGTAAAACAAGAAATTAAACTACGGGGTCAAGATACCTGGATGGAAATACCTGGATTAAATTCCCCGGCTCAAGAGTTGTTTGTATTTAAGGCTCTCAGGAACTCAATTCTCACTTCTTTAAAATTTGCCTTGCCTGTTTTACAAGGTTATATAAAATTGCCTTGCTCATCTCAGAGGGGTTTACTAAATTGTCCTTAGATAATAAACATTCAATATTAATTTTAAAAATAAGCTTAGAGAATTATAAGTGATTATTAACACTGTGAAGAGTGATGTTTCCTTTCTTGTTATACACATATATGTCAGGGTGTGTACCCTGTACATGTGGTCATCGAGGGATCATCACTTTGTCTCACATACGAATAAATCAGTAAAATATATTATCATTCACTGATTGAGTCCATTTAAGAAAATATAAATTAAAGCTACTTAACTACATTTCAAGCCGAAAGAACCTATATCATTTCTTCATTAATTTTCAAAATGCGGTTAAAATTCTGTGTCTCTAACATCCTATTTCTGATTCCCAAATACTGATTAACCTTAGACTTCTTTAAAATATTTCTGTATTTTACTATGTGCACAGAGTGTATGTTATCTGTAAAATACTTGAGAATGGGAAGAATATTTTGTCCACTTGTCGGTATGATTGGCATCCAACACAGTGATCTGTATACAGAAGAGATTGTGTAGAAACATACTGAGGCAGTAAATAAGGCATACATCAATTGCATGTTATATGCAAATATTGGTTGGCTCCCGGGCTCTCAAGCCAACCAATATTTCTTTGTATTTCTATTTTAAAAGTATCAATATGCAGGATACTCTTAAAAAAATCTATTCCATCATTTACTAATGTCCAAATTTCAATGAATTATACTTAATCATCCAGAGCAAATATTTTGGAAAAATCGTGCATAGAAGCACTATTTCTTTAATTAAATTTTTCCACAAACCATGTGGAACAATAACTTCAACATTTTATAAGTTGTAATATATGTTGCCTTATTAGTATAATGAATTTATCAAACACACGTGAGAAGTTCAAAAATTTATAATGAGTTTCATTGTGTTCATACTGCACAATTACGTTAATGGAGTTTTTTCCATACAGGTTTACCATTACTATTTTACAACTCATTTTGATTCAACTCTAAAATGGATTATGAAAAACAAGTTACAAAGTAAAATAAATATAAAATCCTATGTCGTATGTGATATTCAAGAGAGTTATATTTCAAACACCTTATATAACAAGCAATCTTCATGTAAACTGGAGTAACACACCATAGATCATCCAAAGAAGCTATAACACATTAAAATCCATGACAAGACATACACTCATAGAAATTAAGAGTGTCTTAAGAATGCCCACTCCCATATTTCACAGGATTGTATTAAATAATGTCTTTATCCATTCAGAGTAGTCTAACAAAAATTCCTTAAACCAGGCGGCTTATGTAAACCTGAAATTTCTCATAGTTTTGGAGGCTTGCTGTCCCAGATTAACATGCTGCCAGATTCATCACCAGGTGAGGATCTATTTCCATATAGGTAATGCTTTCTCACTGTGTGTTCAACTGGTGTAAGGGACAAAAGGTCTCGCTAGACCCTTTTTAATGTGAATATGAATCCATTATATGTGGGATTTGTTCTTATGAACTAATCATCTTCCAAAGGCTCACCTCCAACACTATCAATCATAGGTTAGAATTTTAAAATATAAATTTTGGAGAAAAACAAATGTCAGGTGATAACAACAAACATTATAAATTATTAATGATCTGTGGCATCCTTCCCTGTCTTGTCTTTACAAGTAAAACCATGTGGAATGGCTTCATCTGTTACTCTCCAAAATATAGACATTATTGTGTGTCCTCTCCTGGAATGAAATTAGCTTTACATAATTATCTCCACATTAATATAAAATAAAAACTTGTTTTAAAGTCTTCACACTATTACTACTGTCCCGGTAAGAATGGAATGTAAGACAAAGCTGAAACTCCATAATGAAATTCAAAACCAAGTTGGGTTCTAATAGCCTGCTAAGTCATAATTTGAAAGAAAGATTATTTCTTCATTTCCTGCAGAGACATAGTTACTAGATATTCTGGCTCAACTTTATGAGCGTACATATGCATACCCTCTCTCATAGGCATACTGTTCCCTGTGGAAGAATGTTAAGGAAGTTAGGATTATGGTAACAGAGTTACCTTGATATAACAATGGAGTGTTGGTATGAAAGGGTACATGTGATCAGGGTCAGGTGTGCATGATGATGGGAGAGGACACGGGCCTCCAAAAAGAACACACTGTACTGAGGCTTCATGACACAGCTTGGCACAAACATCAAAGGACTTCAGGAAAAGGTCTATAAGGACCTAGCTGGAGTGAGAAAGGACCCAGGAAAAAGGTCTGCAAGGTCCTGGCTGGGGGCTGAAAGGGCTTGGGAAGCCAGTTTAGGACAACATGTGCAGCTAACTAATTGAACAAGAAAGATTAGTTCTTAAGGGTGTGAGATAAGAGGAGGATTCAGCTTTGTTCCTCCTACTCCTGAAGATGAGGAAGGTGTCAACACAGGATTAACTGAGTGGCATATGGCTCCAAAGTCCATGCTCCCATTTCCTTTGTTTTCTTTATTCCTGTTTGTGATTGGTAAGTATCTTTGCAGCCCAATTCATAATTGCTAAGTCAGGGAAGAAACCCAAGTGCCCATCGACCCACGAATGAACTAGCAAATTGTGGTACATGTATACCATGGAATACTATGCAGCCTTAAAGAAAGATGGAGACTTTACCTCCTTCATGTTTACATGGATGGAGCTGGAACATATGCTTCTTAGCAAAGTCTCTCAGGAATGGAAGAAAAAGTATCCAATGTACTCAGCTCTACTATGAAGCTAAATTATAGCTTTCATAGGAAGGCTATAACCCAACTATAGCACAAGACTATGGGGAAAGGGCCAAGGAAGGGGAAGGGAGGGGGGAGGTTTTGGTGAAGAGAGGGTAATGGGTGGGGCCACATCTACCGTGCATCTTAGAATGGGTACAGGCAAAACTTACTAAATGCAGAATACAAATGCCTACATACAGTAACTAAGAAAATGCCATGAAGGCTACGTTGAACAGTTTGATGAGAATATCTCAGATTGTATATGAATCCCGCACATTCTACCACTTGATT